>WNWK01002898.1:160000-189291 GCA_009830355.1 Cherax destructor | reverse complement strand
CTGGCAAGAAGCCAAAACGCAGATGTGGTGCCTTGGTTTTTTAAAAAGGTATTTGACAAATGCGATCATGTGGTGAATGAACACAAAATGAAAAGCAAGGGTATAATGTGGAAAAGTAGACACATGGATATTCAGCTTTCTGACAAATCAAAACAAAAAAAGTAGTAGTAAACACAGTAAAATCAAACATCGGCAAAGTAAAAAACTCAGTCCCCCAAGGCACGGTCCTGGCCCCTTTTACTGCTTCTAATCCTCATAGCAGGACGTGTCAAGTAGGGCAAATAGGCCTGTTGCAGTTTTCCCTTCCTTCTTTGTTCTTACAGAAGCACTAGCCACAGTTTCCTATCATCATTTGCAGATAATACCAAAATAAGCATGAAGATCATCTCGGTAGAAGGCAGTGAAAAACGGCAACTAGTTATAATCATGCTCGTCACAGCTACTAAACCACTATGAGGCTGGAACATCATGCTCGTCACAGCTACTAAACCACTATGAGGCGGGAACATCATGCTCGTCACAGCTACTAAACACTATGAGGCTGGAACATCATGCTCGTCACAGCTACTAAACCACTATGAGGCGGGAACATCATGCTCGTCACAGCTACTAAACCACTATGAGGCTGGAACATCATGCTCGTCACAGCTACTAAACCACTATGAGGCGGGAACATCATGCTCGTCACAGCTACTAAACCACTATGAGGCTGGAACATCATGCTCGTCACAGCTACTAAACCACTATGACAGTATTGCTGAGGTTCTGGCAAGAAGCCAAAACGCAGATGTGGTGCACTTGGTTGTTTCAAAGGTATTTGACAAATGCGATCATGTGGTGAATGAACACAAAATGAGAGCAAGAGGTATAATGTGGAAAGTAGACACATGGATATTCAGCTTTCTGACAATCAAAACACAAAGAGTAGTAGTAAACACAGTAAAATCAAACATCGGCAAAGTACAAAACTCAGTACCCCAAGGCACGGTCCTGGCGCCTTTACTGCTTCTAATCCTCATAGCAGGACGTGTCAAGTATGGGCTAGTAGGCCTGTTGCAGTGTTCCTTCCTTCTCTTGTTCTTACAGAGAAAAACACTAGCCACAGTTTCCTATCATCATTTGCAGATAATACCAAAATAAGCATGAAGATCATCTCGGTAGAAGGCAGTGAAAAACAGCAACTAGTTATAAACAGTCTTCAGTGAGCAGTGAAGAATAATATGACATAACTGCTTAGATATGAAATGAATAAAGAACTCAAATGGGACACAGCAGACAGAACTCGAGATCAGCTAACACGAAAGCAATACATGAAGGTCCTGGTGCAATAACGTCAGCTGACCTTTTGTCAAACAACATAGTAAGGCAAATATCACGAAAGTCAGGAAATGACAGTGTATGAAAATTTTCAAGACAAGAGACATAAGAACATAAGAAAGAAGGAACACTGCAGCAGGCCTACTGGCCCATGCGAGGCAAGTCCAAGTCTCCCACCGGCTTAAGCCAATGCCCCGACCCAGCCAGGTCAGGTTACATTCACTTAAGGAAGGAGACAAGCTAGTCAGGACCAACTTACACCCATCCGCACCCACTCATATATCTATCTAGCCTATTTTTAAAACTACACAATATTTTAGCCTCAATAACTGTACTCGGGAGTTTGTTCCACTCATCGACAACTCTATTACCAAACCAGTGCTTTCCTATATCCTTCCTGAATGTGAATTTATCCAACTTAAAGCCATTGCTGCGAGTCCTGTCAATGTTAGATATTTTTAGCACGCTATTTACATCCCCTTTATTTATTCCTGTTTTCCATTTATACACCTCAATCATATCATCCCTAATTCTACGCCTTTCTAGAGAGTGCAGATTCAGGGCCCTCAGTCTATCCTCATAGGGAAGATTTCTGATGCATGGGATCAACTTAGTCATCCTCCTTTGTACGTTTTCCAGAGCATTTATATCCATTCTGTAATACGGTGACCAAAACTGTGCAGCATAATCTAGATGAGGCCTAACCAAAGATATATAGTTGAAGAACAACCTGAGGACTCCTATTATTTATGCTTCTTGATATGAAGCCAAGGATTCTGTTCGCTTTATTGCGAACACTTATGCACTGCTGTCTTGGTTTTAGATTACTGCTAACCAGAACTCCTAAATCCTTTTCGCAATCAGTAGTATTAAGATCTACATTATTTAGTTTATATGTGGCATGGTTATTGTCCTGTCCAATATTTAGAACTTTACATTTATCTATATTAAACTGCATCTGCCACTTCTCCGACCACTGCATCAGTCTATTCAAATCTTCCTGGAGTGCTCTAATGTCCTCATTTGAATGAATTGGACGGCCTATTTTGGTGTCATCGGCAAACTTGCTTATGTCGCTATTTATTCCCTCATCTATGTCGTTTATGTAGATTGTGAACAACAAGGGGCCCAATACCGACCCCTTTGGAACACCGCTTGTGACACTTCCCCACTCTGATTTCTCCCCATTTATGCAAACTCTCTGCTGCCTATTTGTCAACCATGCCTCTATCCAGGAAAAAATTTCTCCTCCTATTCCGTGTGCCTTAATTTTCCTCAATAGTCTCTGATGTGGGACTCTATCAAAAGCCTTACTGAAGTCCATATACATAATATCATATTCATTACCATGATCTACCTCCCAAATACCTTAGTGAAAAAAGTTATTAAATTTGTAAGGCAGGAACGCCCTTTTGTAAAACCGTGCTGAGATTCGTTGATTAATTTATGCTTTTCAAGATGGCTGCGAATTGCCTCGGCAATTATTGATTCCATAAATTTTCCCACTATGGAGGTTAGGCTTGGAAATAAATAGTATAAAATACCGACACAATGGAAAAATAAACACATAAGCAGTATAATGTGATCCTTTATTGACAACGTTTCGCCCACACAGTGGGCTTTATCGAGTCACAGACAGATCTACCTGGAAAATGAGTAACATGAATATATATAGGGTATAGTCAGGTGGAGAATGCTGGGTCAGGTGGAGAAAGCTGCATGTGACAGTCTTCAAAGTAGTGTGATAGTTTAAAACCTTGTGTGACTTAAAGGACCTGCAGTGTTCCATTCTTGAGTTCTATGTGGTATAGCGATGAAGAAGTTTCTTGGCAATAGGTTCTGCTATGTTGTAGAAGCCGTTGTTCTGGTTGAAGTTGTTGGATATACAGATAAGTGATGATGCCAGGATTCTTCGGTATTGAGTGTTAGGCTTATTGGTCTATAGTTCGAAGCTAAGGACCTGTCACCTGCTTTGAAAATATGTATATTACATTTGCCATTTTCCACTTATTTGGCACCATGCCAGTTTGCAGTGATATGTTGAAAAGATTAGCCATAGGTTTGCTAAGATCCTCTTTACATTCCTTTAGAACCCTTGCATACAGTTCATCAGGGCCTGGGGATTTGTTAGGTTTTAATTTATCTATTTGTCTAAGGACCATGTCACTTGTGACCCTAATCGTGCATAGTTTACTATCATCCTGTTCTACATAATTTATTATTTCTGGAATATCGCTAGTATCTTCCTGTGTAAAAACTGAGAGGAAGTAAGTGTTAAACATTCTACACATTTCCTTATCACTGACGATGAGCTGACCTGAGTAACTTTTGAGTGGGCCTGTCTTGTCCCTAATCTTACTTCTGTATACCTGAAAAAATCCTTTTGGGTTAGTCTTCGATTCTCTTGCAACTTTAACCTCATAGTCTCTTTTTGCTTTTCTTATTCCCTCTTTTATTTCTCTCTTTAACTGAATATATTGATTACTTAATTGCCTCTTTCCTCTTTTGATTTGCCTATATATGCCTCTTGTCACTGGTGACACTGTTCAAATTGCATGTGCTCTCTCGCTTGAAGTACTGTACAGTGTTGATGGCTTTCAGGGCAGGAGAGATATTAAAGCTGGAACGAATGCAGAGATCATTTACGGCTTTCACAGAGCCAATAAAGCATTTAAATTACTGGGAATGCCTTAGAGTGCTTAATATGTACTCACTGGAGTGGAAGAGTTACATGATAATATATACCTGGTAACCTCTTGAGGGTTTATCTTTGATATACCTTAGATGAGTTTCGAGAGTTTTTCTTCTGGAGCCCTGCCTTGGTCCAGGCTTTCTTGGTGCTTGCCTGGTCAACCAGGCTGTTACTGCTGGTGGCCTGCTGACATTGTTGATACAATGTTCTCTTATTGTGTCCACTGCACCCCTACTTTTCATTGGGTTTCTTTTGCACTTCCTCCCATACCTCTCACTCCAGTATATTGTTACGGTTTGGTACAAGGCCCTCCAGTACCTTCCGGATATATATTATCATGTGTCTCTCTCTCCTCCGCTCCAGTGAGCACATATTTAGGATTTTAAGTTGTTCCCAGGAAATTGAATGCTTCATTGACTCAATACGAACAGTAAATGATCTCTGGATCACTTCCAACTCTGATATCTCTTTGGTCCCAAATCTGCACACAACCATAACAACATATGTCAGATATTGACGCCGAAGTGGTTAGGTTATTGTGCTTGTATATCCATCCACTGGACGGTCGCATATGGATACACCACAAAACACCCTAAAAGGGTTAACAGGACTATATCTGCAATGGACTTAACCCGTTACAAGCAAATTTAGGACATTTGCTTAATATGTCTGGTATTTATTTTTATTAAGATACCTTGACATACCACATAGGTTATTATACTGTCTATTTCTGTATTCCTCAATAAGTGGACAGTGAGGCACATAGTGCATAACAGCTGGAGGGAGAGATATGGGAAAAAGTGTTAAATAAAACCCAGCGAAAAGGACGCCGTGGACACAATGAGAGAACATTGTATCAACATCCGTGGGCTTAAACTATTCAACACTACCAGAAAATAGCAGAAACACTGCCGGAACAAGTGTAGAAGTCTTCAAGAGGAAATTGCACACAGAAATCACTCCCTACGAAAGTAAAGGACTGGGCAAGCGGTGTAAAATACCCCAATGAAAAGTAGGGGCGCCATTAATACACTAAGAGAAAAAAACGCAGTAAATGTCCGGGGCCCAAGACTGTTTAACAGCCTCCCACCATGCATATGGGGAATTAACAATAGGCCCCTGGATGCCTTCAAGTCGGTGCCGGATTAGCCGGGCTGTGGTTAGTACGTTGGACTACGTGCGGCCAGCAGTAACAGCCTGGCTGATCAGGCCATGATCCAATGGAAGGCCTGGTTATGGACCGGGCCGCGGGGGCGTTGATCCCCTGAATACCCTCCAGATAGACTCCAGGTAGATACCACATCAACCAGGCTGTGATGAATATGTGAGGCAGTGGGCCGCCAGCAGGAACAACCTGGTTGATCTGGCAGGCATCAGACAAGCCTGGCCCATGGTCGGGCTGCGGAAGTATGAAAACTCTCAAAACCCAGTAAAGGTATGGTTATAGTGCACTGTATCGTGTTACACAGATGTGGTCTGATTATAATTACCTGACCTTTATCACAAGTCCTTCGCACTTCCCCATTAATATAATAATAATGATAATAGTAACAAAATAATAATAAGAAAATGATGATGATAATAATAATAATAATATTATTATTATTATCAATAATAATAATATTAATAATAATAACAATAATATTGACAATAATAATAATAATAATAATAATAATAATAATAATAATAATAATAATAATATTAACAATAATAATAATAATAATAATAATATTAACAATAATAATAATAATAATAATAATAATAATAATAATAATATTAATAATAATAATATTGATAATAATAATAATATTAACAATAATAATAATAATATTAACAATAATAATAATAATAATAATAATAATATTAATAATAATAACAATAATATTAATAATAATAATAATAATAATAATAATAATAATAATAATAACAATAATAATAATAATAATAATAATAATAATAATAATAATAATAATAATATTAACAATAATAATAATAATACTAATAATAGTATCAAGTTTCTAGGTCACTCGGATAAACTATATGATGACAATTTAATTTTCGTAATGACTGCAAAAGATAAAGATTTAAGTGTAAAGACTGAGTAAGATTCACTGGTGTCCATGTTAACTACGGTGCACTGGGCGGCGGGTGCACAATAATACAGCCCCTGGGCGGCGGGTGCACAATAATACAGCCCCTGGGCGGCGGGTGCACAATAATACAGCCCCTGGGCGGCGGGTGCACAATAATACAGCCCCTGGGCGGCGGGTGCACAATAATACAGCCCCTGGGCGGCGGGTACACAATAATACAGCCCCTGGGCGGTGGGTGCACAATAATACAGCCCCTGGGCGGTGGGTGCACAATAATACAGCCCCTGTTCGGCGGGTGCACAATAATACAGCCCCGCTCCCAGGGTGAGTGCACGGTAATCACTCAAGTAGTTTACCGAGAACCAATAAAGCATTACAAAGACTGAGACCTCTTACTAACATAAGAAAGAAGGAGCACTGCCGCAGGCCTACTGGCCCATGCTAGGCAGGTCCAAATCACTTAAGGAGAGAGAGAGAGAGACCTGATAAAATACACATAATAATAATAATTATAATCATTATTTCTACAAGTACATGTACAGGAAAATATTGGATGAAGTGTGTAACAAGCCCAGTGAAAAGCAAGGGCGCCGTGGGCACAATAAGATAACACTGTGTCATCATTCATGCTCCCAGATTATTCGATCTACAAACAGATATTAACCTACCAGCAGATATTAACCTGCAAGAAGAAGATACTAACCTGTTACCAACAGATATTAACCCGCTACTAGCAGATATCAACCTGCTACCAGCAGATGCCAGCGACCAGCAGATACCAACCTGCTACCAGCAGATACCAGAAACATTGCTGGAGCAAGTGGAAAAGTCTTCAGAAGGAAACTAGATCACTACCAGATCAACCAGGTTGTAGTGGATTTGTGGATCGGTGGACCGCAACACCAACAACCTGGTCAACCAGGCTATCAACAGGCAAAACGGCAGAGACCTCGAGAAAAGCTGAATTCATGGACTGTCAGCGCCACTAGCACGTTGAGAGACAACACAATAAGTGTCAGGGGCCCAAGACTGTTCAACTGCCTCCCAGCATACATCAGGGGGATTACCAATAAACCCCTGGCTGTCTTCAAGCAGGCACTGGACAGGCACCTAAAGTCGGTACCTGACTAGCCAGGCTGTGGTTCGTACGTTGGACTGCGTGCGGCCAGCAGTAACAGCCTGGTTGATCAGGCTCTGATCCAACATGAGGCCTGGTCACAGACCGGGCCGCAGGGGCGTTGACCCCTGGAACTCTCTCCAGGTATACTCCAGTCACTGACAGTCAGCAGTCATTGACAGTCAGCAGTCATTGACAGTCAGCAGTCACTGACAGTCAGCAGTCATTGACAGCCAGCAGTCACTGACAGCCAGCAGTCACTGACAGCCAACAGTCATTGACAGTCAGCAGTCATTGACAGCCAGCAGTCATTGACAGTCAGCAGTCACTGACAGCCAGCAGTCATTGATAGCCAGCAGTCATGACCCGGGTATCACGTCTTTCACACTTGCTGAAACCTGCCAGAAACCTGCCAGAAACCTGCCAGAAACCTGCCGGAAACCTGCCAGAAACCTGCCAGAAACCTGCCAGAAACCTGCCAGAAAGGGTAAAATGATCGACCTAGGCCAGAGGATGGAAATGTTGAATTGTAGAATTAACCTGGAGAGTTAGAACCCAGGATAACCCAGTAATACCTGGGGTATATTTGGAGAGGGTTTCGCAGGTCAATGCCCCCGCGGCCCGGTCTGTGACCAGGCCTCATGGTGGATCAGGGCCTGATCAACGAGGCTGTTACTGTTGGCTGCACGCAAACCGACGTACGAACCACAGCTCGACTGGTCAGGTACTGACTTTAAGTGCTTGTCCAGCGCCTTCATGAAGACAGCCAGAGGTCTATTGGTAATCCCCTTTATGTATGCTGGGTGGCAGTTGATCTGTCTTGGGCCCCTGACACTTATTGTGTTGTCTCTTATCGTGCTAATGGCGCCCCTGCTTTTCATTGGGTTACTTACTGCCAGGTGAAGAGGAACAGCAGCAGGTGTAAGGAGACTAACACCCAGATACCTGCTTACTGCCAGGTGAACAGGAATAGCAGCAGGTGTAAGGTGACTAACACCCAGATACCTGCTTACTGCCAGGTGAAGAGGAACAGCAGCAGGTGTAAGGAGACTAACACCCAGATACCTGCTTACTGCCAGGTGAACAGGAACAGCAGCAGGTGTAAGGTGACTAACACCCAGATACCTGCTTACTGCCAGGTGAACAGGAACAGCAGCAGGTGTAAGGTGACTAACATCCAGATACCTGCTTACTGCCAGGTGAAGAGGAACAGCAGCAGGTGTAAGGTGACTAACACCCAGATACCTGCTTACTGCCAGGTGAACAGGAACAGCAGCAGGTGTAAGGTGACTAACACCCAGATACCTGCTTACTGCCAGGTGAAGAGGAACAGCAGCAGGTGTAAGGTGACTAACACCCAGATACCTGCTTACTGCCAGGTGAACAGGAACAGCAGCAGGTGTAAGGTGACTAACACCCAGATACCTGCTTACTGCCAGGTGAACAGGAACAGCAGCAGGTGTAAGGTGACTAACACCCAGATACCTGCTTACTGCCAGGTGAACAGGAACAGCAGCAGGTGTAAGGTGACTAACACCCAGATACCTGCTTACTGCCAGGTGAACAGGAACAGCAGCAGGTGTAAGGTGACTAACACCCAGATACCTGCTTACTGCCAGGTGAACAGGAACAGCAGCAGGTGTAAGGTGACTAACACCCAGATACCTGCTTACTGCCAGGTGAACAGGAACAGCAGCAGGTGTAAGGTGACTAACACCCAGATACCTGCTTACTGCCAGGTGAACAGGAACAGCAGCAGGTGTAAGGTGACTAAGTAAGTTTATTCAGGTATACACAAATACAGTTACATAGACTATCATACATAGCAGCATATGTGTATAAACTATCATACATAGCAGCATATGTGTATAAACTATCATACATAGCAGCATATGTGTAGAGAACCTAGGATAACCCAAAAAAAAGTCAAGAGTGACTTATTTCCACTGCCCTAGGGTTCCACTGCCCTAGGGTTCCACTGCCCTAGGGTTCCACTGCCCTAGGGTTCCACTGCCCTAGGGTTCCACTGCCCTAGGGTTCCACTGCCCTAGGGTTCCACTGCCCTAGGGTTCCACTGCCCTAGGGTTCCACTGGCCAAGAAACTGAACCCCGGGTCTGTCAGTGTGGGATCTGAAGGATTCCGGAAATCATGTTTGACCCTAGGAGAGGACAGTATAACTCTAATTCCCTGGATGAAGAGCCCTGAGGTAGAATGAAGGCTGGAGTGAGGGGGAGAGAGCGGCGGCCGCTGTGTTTATAACGCTGGGACAATGACCGTCAACCCCGCCTCCCGACCCCTCACTCTGACTCCGGCTTCGACCTGTGATTTCAAAAACCAAGAACGATGTAGCCCACACAGTCCTGTTCTAATGTACTGATCGCTGTCCCGAACGTTACCCGGTCATGTTGCATGTGGTGTTTGTGGGTCTTGATGAACAAGAGGGTTGCAGGGTGGGTGAGGGGTCTGGTGAAGGTGAAGGATGGTCGTGAAGGACGCATCCAGACACACTGTCACCTTATTACTGCATATTGAACTACCTCAGTCAAGTGTCTTACCTGACTGCTGCTGCTGCTGCTGCTGCTGCTGCTGCTGCTACTAGCCTGCTTCTACTATCCAACTGCCCTCTGTTGCTGTGATTGTGCTGTGCTGTGCTGTGTGGTGTCTGCTGCATGTTGTTGCTCCTGCCTGTCTTGGCTCTGCTGCTGTTGCTGCTGCTGGTGTTGCTGCTGCTGCTGATGTTGTTGCTGCTGCTGCTACTGTTGTTGCTGCTGCTGCTGCTGCTGTTGTTGCTGTGTTGTTCCTGCTGCTGCTGATGTTGTTGCTGCTGCTACTGTTGTTGTTGCTGCTGCTGCTGCTGTTGTTGCTGCTGCTGCTGATGTTGTTGCTGCTGCTACTGTTGTTGTTGCTGCTGCTGCTGCTGTTGTTGCTGCTGCTGCTGCTGCTGCTCTTGTTGCTGCTGTTGCTGCTACAGCTGCTGCTATAATGTCTCTTGTAATTATAGAGCGGCTGCCGTGCAAGATTCTCTGATACAATGGCGTATAATTGAAGCACTGGCGGCGATAATAAACTGTTGGGCGTTATGCAGTGTTAAACCGTACCTGAGTACTGCCAGTCATCAATCACAGTACCTGAGTACTGCCAGTCATCAATCACAGTACCTGAGTACTGCCAGTCATCAACCACAGTACCTGAGTACTGCCAGTCATCAATCACAGTACTGGCTGCAGTACAATCCACATATGTACCTGAGTACTGCCAGTCATCAATCACAGTACCTGAGTACTGCCAGTCATCAATCACAGTACCTGAGTACTGCCAGTCATCAATCACAGTACCTGAGTACTGCCAGTCATCAATCACAGTACCTGAGTACTGCCAGTCATCAATCACAGTACCTGAGTACTGCCAGTCATCAATCACAGTACCTGAGTACTGCCAGTCATCAATCACAGGTACCTGAGTACTGCCAGTCATCAATCACAGTACCTGAGTACTGCAGTCATCAACACAGTACCTGAGTACTGCCAGTCATCAATCACAGTACCTGAGTACTGCCAGTCATCAATCACAGTACCTGAGTACTGCCAGTCATCAATCACAGTACCTGAGTACTGCCAGTCATCAATCACAGTACCTGAGTACTGCCAGTCATCAATCACAGTACCTGAGTACTGCCAGTCATCAATCACAGTACCTGAGTACTGCCAGTCATCAATCACAGTACCTGAGTACTGCCAGTCATCAATCACAGTACCTGAGTACTGCCAGTCATCAATCACAGTACCTGAGTACTGCCAGTTATCAACACAGTACCTGAGTACTGCCAGTCATCAATCACAGTACCTGAGTACTGCCAGTCATCAATCCAGTACCTGAGTACTGCCAGTCATCAATCACAGTACCTGAGTACTGCCAGTCATCAATCACAGTACCTGAGTACTGCCAGTCATCAATCACAGTACTGAGTACTGCAGTTATCAATCACGTACCTGAGTACTGCCAGTCATCAATCACAGTACCTGAGTACTGCCAGTATCAACACAGTACCTGAGTACTGCCAGTCATCAATCACAGTACCTGAGTACTGCCAGTCATCAACCACAGTACCTGAGTACTGCCAGTCATCAATCACAGTACCTGAGTACTGCCAGTCATCAACCACAGTACCTGAGTACTGCCAGTCATCAACCACAGTACCTGAGTACTGCCAGTCATCAACCACAGTACCTGAGTACTGCCAGTCATCAATCACAGTACCTGAGTACTGCCAGTCATCAACCACAGTACCTGAGTACTGCCAGTCATCAATCACAGTACCTGAGTACTGCCAGTCATCAACGACAGTACCTGAGTACTGCCAGTCATCAACCACAGTACCTGAGTACTGCCAGTCATCAATCACAGTACCTGAATACTGCCAGTCATCAACCACAGTACCTGAGTACTGCCAGTCATCAACCACAGTACCTGAGTACTGCCAGTCATTAACCACAGTACCTGAGTACTGCCAGTCATCAACCACAGTACCTGAGTACTGCCAGTCATCAACCACAGTACCTGAGTACTGCCAGTCATCAACCACAGTACCTGAGTACTGCCAGTCATCAATCACAGTACCTGAGTACTGCCAGTCATCAACCACAGTACCTGAGTACTGCCAGTCATCAACCACAGTACCTGAGTACTGCCAGTCATTAACCACAGTACCTGAGTACTTCCAGTCAAAAACCACAGTACGGACTGCAGCATAACCATGATGGTACTGCCAGTCATCAACCACAGTACCTGAGTACTGCCAGTCATCAATCACAGTACCTGAGTACTGCCAGTCATCAATCACAGTACCTGAGTACTGCCAGTCATCAACCACAGTACCTGAGTACTGCCAGTCATTAACCACAGTACCTGAGTACTGCCAGTCATCAACCATAGTACCTGAGTACTGCCAGTCATCAACCACAGTACCTGAGCAGCAACAATAACAATAGGAATAGCAACACCAAAATCACTAGCAACAACAACGACAATAACAATAATAACAACAATAGTAACAAGAATAACAACAACAATAACAACAACACTAGTAACAACAACAATAGTAACAACAGCAACAGGAACAATAACAATGAAAACAACAGGAAAATAAACAACAATAACAGTAATAACACTTCCAACAACAATAGCAACAACAACAATAGCAACAAAACAACTACATCAACAGCTTTATACCCTTTAGATAAATCTTCACTATGTGATCTTGTTATTACATCACTGGTAGTGACAACACTGTGATCTTGTTATTACATCACTGGTAGTGACAACACTGTGATCTTGTTATTACATCACTGGTAGTGACAACACTGTGATCTTGTTATTACATCACTGGTAGTGACAACACTGTGATCTTGTTATTACATCACTGGTAGTGACAACACTGTGATCTTGTTATTACATCACTGGTAGTGACAACACTGTGATCTTGTTATTACATCACTGGTAGTGACAACACTGTGATCTTGTTATTACATCACTGGTAGTGACAACACTGTGATCTTGTTATTACATCACTGGTAGTGACAACACTGTGATCTTGTTATTACATCACTGGTAGTGACAACACTGTGATCTTGTTATTACATCACTGGTAGTGACAACACTGTGATCTTGTTATTACATCAGTGGTAGTGACAACACTGTGATCTTGTTATTACATCACTGGTAGTGACAACACTGTGATCTTGTTATTACATCACTGGTAGTGACAACACTGTGATCTTGTTATTACATCACTGGTAGTGACAACACTGTGATCTTGTTATTACATCACTGGTAGTGACAACACTGTGATCTTGTTATTACATCATGGTAGTGACAACACTGTGATCTTGTTATTACATCACTGGTAGTGACAACACTGTGATCTTGTTATTACATCACTGGTAGTGACAACACTGTGATCTTGTTATTACATCACTGGTAGTGACAACACTGTGATCTTGTTATTACATCACTGGTAGTGACAACACTGTGATCTTGTTATTACATCACTGGTAGTGACAACACTGTGATCTTGTTATTACATCACTGGTAGTGACAACACTGTGATCTTGTTATTACATAACTGGTAGTGACAACACTGTGATCTTGTTATTACATCACTGGTAGTGACAACACTGGTACACTGTGATCTTGTTGTCACATCGGTGGTAGGACACTAGTGCACTGTGATCTTGTTATTACATCACTGGTAGTGACAACACTGATACACTGTGATCTTGTTGTCACATCGGTGGTAGGACACTAGTGCACTGTGATCTTGTTATCACATCAGTGGTAGGACACTATTGCACTGTGATCTTGTTATTACATCACTGGTAGTGACAACACTGGTACACTGTGATCTTGTTGTCACATCGGTGGTAGGACACTAGTGCACTGTGATCTTGTTATTACATCATTTGTAGTGACAACACTGGTACACTGTGATCTTGTTATTACATCATTTGTAGTGACAACACTGGTACACTGTGATCTTGTTATTACATCACTGGTAGTGACAACACTGGTACACTGTGATCTTGTTGTCACATCGGTGGTAGGACACTATTGCACTGTGATCTTGTTATCACATCAGTGGTAATGGCAGCACTTGTGCACTGTGATCATGTTATCACATCGGTGGTAGGACACTAATGCACTGTGATCTTGTTATCACATCAGTGGTAGGACACTATTGCACTGTGATCTTGTTATTACATCACTGGTAGTGACAACACTGGTACACTGTGATCTTGTTATCACATCAGGGGTAATGGCAGCACTTGTGCACTGTGATCATGTTATCACATCGGTGGTAGGACACTAATGCACTGTGATCTTGTTGTCACATCGGTGGTAGGACACTATTGCACTGTGATCTTGTTATTACATCACTGGTAGTGACAACACTGGTACACTGTGATCTTGTTGTCACATCGGTGGTAGGACACTATTGCACTGTGATCTTGTTATCACATCAGTGGTAATGGCAGCACTTGTGCACTGTGATCATGTTATCACATCGGTGGTAGGACACTAGTGCACTGTGATCTTGTTATTACATCACTTGCACAAGTTATTTCACGTTATATTGATCAGAGGTGAGCTTACCTGAGTCGGGAGGCAGGTAAGCTCACCCCTAACGACCTCATAATGTAGCAGATATGTAGTCTCTAAATGTTGGTATGAGGGTTCAGCATCATTGATGGTGGGTGCAAGTGTTACAAGACTCACATGTGCAAGTGTTACAAGACTCACATGTTCAAGTGTTACAATACTCACATGTGCAAGTGTTACAAGACTCACATGTGCAAGTGTTACAAGACTCACATGTTCAAGTGTTACAAGACTCACATGTGCAAGTGTTACAAGACTCACATGTGCAAGTGTTACAAGACTCACATGTGCAAGTGTTACAATACTCACATGTTCAAGTGTTACAAGCTCACATTTCAAGTGTTACAAGACTCACATGTGCAAGTGTTACAAGACTCACATGTGCAAGTGTTACAAGACTCACATGTCAAGTGTTACAAGACTCACATGTGCAAGTGTTACAAGACTCACATGTGCAAGTGTTACAAGACCACATTGCAAGTGTTACAAGACTCACATGTGCAAGTGTTACAAGACTCACATGTGCAAGTGTTACAAGACTCACATGTGCAAGTGTTACAAGACTCACATGTGCAAGTGTTACAAGACTCACATGTGCAAGTGTTACAAGACTCACATGTGCAAGTGTTACAAGACTCACATGTGCAAGTGTTACAAGACTCACATGTGCAAGTGTTACAAGACTCACATGTGCAAGTGTTACAAGACTCACATGTGCAAGTGTTACAAGACTCACATGTGCAAGTGTTACAAGACTCACATGTGCAAGTGTTACAAGACCACATGTGCAAGTGTTACAAGACACATGTGCAAGTGTTACAAGACTCACATGTGCAAGTGTTACAAGACTCACATGTGCAAGTGTTACAAGACTCACATGTGCAAGTGTTACAAGACTCACATGTGCAAGTGTTACAAGACTCACATGTGCAAGTGTTACAAGACACATGTGCAAGTGTTACAAGACTCACATGTGCAAGTGTTACAAGACTCACATGTGCAAGTGTTACAAGACTCACATGTGCAAGTGTTACAAGACTCACATGTGCAAGTGTTACAAGACTCACATGTGCAAGTGTTACAAGACTCACATGTGCAAGTGTTACAAGACTCACATGTGCAAGTGTTACAAGACACATGTGCAAGTGTTACAAGACTCACATGTGCAAGTGTTACAAGACACACATGTGCAAGTGTTACAAGACTCACATGTGCAAGTGTTACAAGACTCACATGTGCAAGTGTTACAAGACTCACATGTGCAAGTGTTACAAGACACACATGTGCAAGTGTTACAAGACACACATGTGCAAGTGTTACAAGACTCGTTCAAGCCACAGCAGCAGACCAGGCAGGTTAAGACCGTGCAATTTCAAACATTCAGTGTTACAGCTCATGTGCAAGTGTTACAAGCCACATGTGCAAGGTAGACACATGTGCAAGGTTACAAACACATGTAAGCACATGTGCAAGTTTAAGACACATTAAGTGTTACAAACTCATGTGAAGTGTCAAGCCCATGCAAGGTAAAACACATGCAGTGTTACAAGCTCACAGTGCAGGACAAGACAATGTGCAAGTGTTACAAGTCTCACATGTGCAAGTGTTACAAGACCAATTGAAGTGTTACAAGACCACATTGCAAGTGTTACAAGACACATGTGCAAGTGTTACAAATCACATTGCAAGTGTTACAAGACCACATGTGCAAGTGTTACAAGCCACATGTGCAAGTGTTACAAGCCACATGTGCAAGTGTTACAAGACACAATGTGCAAGTGTTACAAGCCACATGTGCAAGTGTTACAACCACATGTGCAAGTGTTACAAGACCATGTGCAAGTGTTACAAGACTAATGTGCAAGTGTTACAAGACTCATGTGCAAGTGTTACAAGACTCACATGTGCAAGTTAGTACAAGCTACATGTGCAAGTGTTACAAGCATACATTAAAGTGTTACAAGACACATGTGCAAGTGTTACAAGACACACATGTGCAAGTGTTACAAGACACACATGTGCAAGTGTTACAAGACACACATGTGCAAGTGTTACAAGACACACATGTGCAAGTGTTACAAGACCACATGGCAAGTTTACAAATCACATGTGCAAGTGTTACAAGTACAATGTGCAAGTGTTACAAGACTCACATGTCAAGTGTTACAAGACTCACATGTGCAAGTGTTAAAGACTCACATGTGCAAGTGTTACAAACTACATGTGCAAGTGTTACAAGACCACATGAAGTTACAAGACTCACATGTGCAAATGTTACAAACACTATGTGCAAGTAGTTACAAGACACATGTGCAAGTGTTACAAGACACACATGTGCAAGTGTTACAAGACACACATGTGCAAGTGTTACAAGACACACATGTGCAAGTGTTACAAGACACACATGTGCAAGTGTTACAAGACACACATGTGCAAGTGTTACAAGACTCACATGTGCAAGTGTTACAAGACTCACATGTGCAAGTGTTACAAGACTCACATGTGCAAGTGTTACAAGACTCACATGTGCAAGTGTTACAAGACTCACATGTGCAAGTGTTACAAGACTCACATGTGCAAGTGTTACAAGACTCACATGTGCAAGTGTTACAAGACTCACATGTGCAAGTGTTACAAGACTCACATGTGCAAGTGTTACAAGACTCACATGTGCAAGTGTTACAAGACTCACATGTGCAAGTGTTACAAGACTCACATGTGCAAGTGTTACAAGACTCACATGTGCAAGTGTTACAAGACTCACATGTGCAAGTGTTACAAGACTCACATGTGCAAGTGTTACAAGACTCACATGTGCAAGTGTTACAAGACTCACATGGTGCTCTGTGCTCTTGTTGAAGAATTAAACACATGTGCAACATCTGGATATTTTTATTTGTAGACGTTTCGCCATCGAGTGACTTCCTCAATACAAGGACATAATGTGAAGAATGTAGAACTATATACAAATGATGAGGTAATGAGTCCCTCAGCCTTGGAGTTTTTTTGAAGACTGTTTCCATGACTACATGCTTGGAAATATTCACTCAAAACCTCATCTTAGTTGTAAATAATGTGAACTAGTTGAACTGCATTGTAGGCCGTCTGTCACTCCGATCGTCAGATCACGTACACTCGCATTCACACAGATGATTGCAGACATTGTTGGTTGTTTATATGGTGAGTTGAGCCGCTCTGGTAAGCCTTCCAGTGCAATAGGACAGTTGCCGCCACGTCAGCGTACATCACAAGGGTAGTTCACTGCTGATGCAGTTGTCTCCGGGGATACGAAAGCGCTGAGCTGGCTCAGTATTTTCTCGCAAAGATGTCAACATTGTGCCCTGGTATCCAGCATTTATAGCCAAAATCGATGTAACTACAGAGTGTAATAATTTATAAGTTATCGTGTAACTACAAATTCTTGTTTATACTTCAAAACACCGTCATGGAAGTGGTCATTTTGAAGCCTTGTTGAGAATGTTGTGTCTAGCAGCTTGTGTTCGCTGGCACTTGAAGGTTCTTCTCAGCTTCCCTTCAGTCGTATGCAAGGGAATTCCTCCACACTAGTGCTCTGTGATCTCGTTATTATGTTGTGATATAGATGCTGGTGATCTGTGATCTTGTTATTACGTTGGGATATAGACACTGGTGCTCTGTGATCTCGTTATTACGTTGGGATATAGACACTGGTGATCTGTGATCTTGTTATTACGTTGGGATATAGACACTGGTGCTCTGTGATCTCGTTATTACGTTGGGATATAGACACTGGTGATCTGTGATCTTGTTATTACGTTGGGATATAGACACAGGTGATCTGTGATCTTGTTATTACGTTGGGATATAGACACTGGTGATCTGTGATCTTGTTATTACGTTGGGATATAGACACTGGTGATCTGTGATCTTATTATTACGTTGGGATATAGACACTGGTGATCTGTGATCTTGTTATTACGTTGGGATATAGACACTGGTGATCTGTGATCTTACTGTCGGTGATTTAATCGCTGGTGCCTTGTGATCTTGTTATTATGTCAGAGATATAGACGCTGGTGCCTTGTGATTTAAGTGATTGAAAGTCGTAAAGATTTTACATGGTCAGGAATATTGCAGTGAGAGAGAGAAGAGACAGAGAAAGAGAGACAGAGAAAGAGAGAGACAGAGAAAGAGAGACAGAGAAAGAGAGAGACAGAGAAAGAGAGAGACAGAGGGAGAGGGTGAGATAGTGAAAGTATGTCTACCCATCTATATCTGGTTACAGGGGTCGAGTCTTAGCTCCTGGCCCCGCTTCTCCACTTGCAATTTGCCACATTCACTTCTAGCCTCGTGGGCCCTTTCGTACCTGCTCTTAAAACTATGTATGGAGGCTGCCTCCACTGCTTCATAACTGAAGTCATTCCACTTCCCGACCATCCTGAGACTGAACAAATACTTCCTGACATCCTTGGGGCTCATCTGTCTCTTTTAACTTTCAGCTGCGCTTACGAGTACCTGTTTATCGCCTCTCAAGCAACCTGTCCCTGTCCGCCCTATCAATTCCTCTGAGTATACTGTATGTTACTTGGAGCATACCTAGAGGGTGTTCCGGAGGTCAACGCCCCCGCGACCCGGTCTATGACCAGGCCTCGCAGTGGATCAGGGCTTTATCAACCAGGCTGTTACTGCTGGCTGCACACAAACGAATGTACGAACCACAGCCCGAATAGTTAGATACAGACTTCAGGTGGCTGTCCAGCTTCCTCTTGAAGACAGCCAGGGGTCTCTTGGTAATGCCCCTTATGCATGCTGGTACATGTGGGCAGTTGAATAGTCTTGGGCCCCTGACACTTATTATGTTATCTCTTAGTGTACTCATGGCGTCCCTGCTTTTCATTGGGAGATGTTGCACCGCCTGCCTAGTCTTTTGCTTTCGTAGAGAGTCATTTCCGTGTTCAGATTTGGGACCAATTCCTCTAGGATTTTCCAAGTGTATATTATGATGTATCTTTCTCGCCTGCATTCCAAGGAGTACAGGTCAAGGGACTTCAACCGTTCCCAGTAATTTAGGTGCTTTATTGTAATTATACAAGCAGTGAAAGTTTTCTGATTATTCTCCAGGTCTGTAATTTCGCCTACCTTGAAAGGGGCCGTTATTGTACAGCAGTATTCTAACCTAGAGAAAACAAGTGATTGGAGGAGAATCATCATTGGGTTGGCATTCCTGGTTTTGAAGGTTCTCATTATCCATCCTATCATTTTCCTAGCAGATGTGATAGAGACATTGTTATGATCTTTGAAAGAGAGATTCTCTGACATTGCCACTCCTAGGTCCTTCACATTAGTTTTTCGCTCTATTGTGCTGTTGGAATTTGTTTTATACTCCGATACAGTTTTTATTTCCTCGAGTTTTCCATAGCAGAGTAATTGAAATTTGTCCTCATTGAATTTCATAACAGTTCCTTATCCTCATATCTCTGTCAGATATGATGATAAGGAACAGGATGGGAACGAGTACTGTACCTTGTGGAACAGAGCTTTTCACTGCAATCGTCACTGACTTTACCCCGTTTAGTATTAATCTTTGTGTTCTGTTTGCTAGGACGTTATAGATCTATCTATCCATTTTTCCTGTTATTCTTTTATAACGCCTTTTGTGTGCTATTACAACATGATTACATTTGTCGAAAGCTTTAGCAAAGTCTGTGTATACTACATCCGCATTGTGTTTGTCCTCCAGTGCATCCAACATCGTGTAATAGTGGTCCAGTAGTTGTGAGAGGCAGGAGTGACCTTTTCTAAACCCATGCTGCCTTGGGTTGTGCAATTGTTGGGTATTCAATTGGCTGGCGATCTTCCTTTTTAGAACACTTTTAAAGATTTTTATGATGTAGGACGTTAGTGCCATCGGTCTGTAATTATTTGCAATTGCTTTACTGCCACCTTCGTGGAGTGGGGCTATGTCTGTTGTTTTTAGTGACTGGGATGACCCCTTTGTCCATACTCCCTCTCCATAGAATATTTAAGGAACGTGATAGGGGCTTCTTGCAGTTCTTGATGAACACGGAGTTCCACGAGCCTGGGCCTGGGGCCAAGTGCATGGCCATGTCATTTATTGCTTTTTCAAAGTCCTGTGGTGTTAAGATTATATCAGAAATTCTTGACATTACCTCACATACGACATGACACCCGTCCCATTATGATGAGGGTGGTGGTGTCAAGGTTGCCACGCATACCTTAAATTCTTCCCATATTTTAATAATTATAAATGAATCTAATTTGCATAACCCTAAACTAATATTCATTTTAAAATCAATACTATTTTTTTATGAAGTCTGATTCAATTATAATTTTCCCATCAACAGACTTGCTTGATACAACTTTTTCGGCCTTTTGAAAATCAATTGGATGGTTAAAATCTCACATAAATAAACAGAGCATTAGACACTGCCAGTTTTAATGCTATATTTATGTTGTTGTAATCTTACTTCAACACATTTACCAGTTTGACCATAATAAACTCTATCACATTTTTTTTTTTACAAGAAATCTTATAGACACATCCGTCAGCATTTTTGGGGAATTTTTAATCAAAAGTTTTTTTACTGTATCAAGTTTTTTTAAATATAACTTTGATATTAAAATTCTTAAGTGGAGAATCTATATCAAGAGTTTTCACTCTAAGGGAGAACCAACATAATTATAGGTGAATATGATTTTGTGTCCTTTTTTTGAATTGTCAAAAATATTTTCAGCAATTTTAAAAGATTTATCAGTTAAGTGTTTTAGGTATTTTACATCGTTAGCTATTAAATAAATCTTCAATATTTCTTCATCTATGAACTCTGGGCTGCAAATACGCAAAGTTCTCAAAAACATTGATGAGAAAACAGAAAGTTTAACTATATCATGATGTGAAGAATAATAGTGTTGGTTTTTCTGTAAATTTTACATTTAAAATCATGGTTCCCCCTTAACAATTAATACATCTAAAAAAGGCAATGAGTTATTTTGTTGGTCACCTCCGAGCACACGTCAGCTGGTCACCTCCGAGCACACGTCAGCTGGTCACCTCCGAGCACACGTCAGCTGGTCATCTCTGAGCACACATCAGCTGGTCACCTCTGAGTACATGTCTGCTGGTCACCTCCGAGCACACGTCAGCTGGTCACCTCTGAGCACACGTCAGCTGGTCACCTCTGAGCACACGTCAGCTGGTCACCTCTGAGCACACATCAGCTGGTCACCTCTGAGTACATGTCTGCTGGTCACCTCTGAGTATATGTCTGCTGGTCACCTCTGAGCACACGTCAGCTGGTCACCTGAGCACACGTCAGCTGGTCACCTCTCAGCACACGTCAGCTGGTCACCTCTCAGCACACGTCAGCTGGTCACCTCTTGTGTGACCATGTTTTTTCTTCTCTCTAGAATACTTCCATCTAATACATTTGTTAGTTATTCTATTTTCTCTCGTATTGTATGTACTCACCTATTTGTGGTTGCAGGGGTCGAGTCATAGCTCCTGGCCCCGCCTCTTCACTGATCGCTACTAGGTCCTCTCTCTCCCTGCTCCATGAGTTTTATCATACTTCGTCTTAAAGCTATGTATGGTTCCTGCCTCCACTACGTCACTTGCCAGACTATTCCACTTCCTGACAACTCTGTGACTGAAGAAATACTTCCTAACATCCTTTTGACTCATCTGAGTCTTTAACTTCCAATTGTGACCCCTTGTTTCTGTGTCCCATCTCTGGAACATCCTGTCTTTGTCCACATTGTAGATTCCTCGCAATATTTTATATGTCGTTATCATGTCTCCCCTAACCCTCCTGTCCTCCAGTGCAGTGAGGCCGATTTCCTTTTACCTTTCTTCGTTGGACATACCCGTTAGCTCCGGGACTAGTCTTGTTGCAAACCTTTGCACTTTCTCTAATTTCTTGACGTGCTTGACCAGGTGTAGGTTCCAAACTTGTACTGCATACTCCAGTATGGACCTGACGTACACAGTGTACAGTCTTGAAGGATTCCTTACTGAGGTATCGGAACGCTATTCTCTGGTTTGCTAGGCGCCCATATGCTGCAGCAGTTATCTGGTTGATGTGTGCCTCAGGAGATGTGCTTGGCATTATACTCATCCGAATATCCTTTTCCTTGAGTGAGGTTTGCAGTCTTTGACCACCTAACCTATACGCTAGTGGCATGAATCAAGCACTCATACTATAGCAATCACAGAAACAAAACTCACGGGGATGATCACGAATGTGATCTTTCCATCAGGATATCAGATCCTGAGGAAAGATAGAGGGAGGAGGAGTTGCACTGCTCATCAAAAACCAGTGGGGATTTAAGGAAACGGAAGGAATTGACAGAATGGACGAAAGGGACTACATAGTACGAACAATTCAGTCTGGAGGCCTTAAGGTGGTAATTGCAGTAATGTACAACCTGACACAGAACAGGAGACCAAGAGACGAATATGAAGAGAACAGCAGACCAATGGTGGTCCAGGGTGTGGTAGATTAGCACCAGCTAATCTTTCTGGGATCACTAAGAACATGGGAATGGTGTTATGCAATACTGGAAACAGGAACACTTCTGAGTATATTCCTTCCGTCATGTCATTCACGAATACCAAAATTAGTACTGGTCCTAGGACTGACCCTTGTGGAACCCCGCTCATCACAGGCGCCCACTCTGACACCTCGTTACGTACCATGACTCGTTGTTGCCTCTCTGTCAGATATTCTCTGATCCATTAAAGTGCCTTTCCTGTTATGCGTGCTTGATCCTCTAGGTTTTGCACTAATCTCTTGTGTGGAACTGTGTCAAAAACCTTCTTGCACTCCAAGAAAATGCAATTTACCCACCCCTCTCCGTCTTGTCTTACTTCTGTTACACTGTCATAAAACTCCATTACGTTTTTGACACAGGATTTACCTTTCCTGAAACCGTGCTGGTTGTCGCGTATAAGCTTGTTTCTTTCCAGGTGCTCCACCACTCTCCTGGTAATCTTCTCCATGACTTTGCATACTATGCATGTCAGTGACACTGGTCTGTAGTTTAATGCCTCATGTCTATCACCTTTCTTAAGAACTGGGACTACCTTTGCCGTCTTCCACACCTCGGATAGTTGCCCATTTTCAATGGATGTGTTGAAAATTGTTGTTAGTGGCACACAGCGTCTCTGCTCCCTATCTAAGGACCCAGGGAGAGATTTTGTCGGGTCTCATCACCTTTGAGGTATCTAGTTCACTTAGCAGCATCTTCACCACCTCCTCGGTTGTGTGTATTTCGTCCAGCTCTTATTGGAGTATCCCTTTCTGGTGTACCCTACTATTCTGGCTTTCCAGAGTCCTTCCTGTCTCCACTCTAAATACTTCTTTAAATCCCATGTTGAGCTAGTCACATACTTCTCGGTTTTTCTTGTGAACTCCCCACCTTCCTTCCTCAGCCTGATTACCTGGTCCTTAACTGTTGTTTTCCTCCTGATGTGGCTATACAACAGCTTCGGGTCAGACTTGACTTTTGATGCTATGTCGTTTTCGTATTTCCGCTGGGCCTCCCTCTTTATCTGTGCATATTCGTTTCTGGCTCTTCGACTAATTTCTTTATTTTCCTGGTTCCCTTGTCTTCTGTACTTTTTCCATTCTCTAGTGCACTTAGTTTTTGCTTTCTACACGTTTGGGTGAACCAAGGTCTCGTTCTGTTCCTCCCATTATTTATGTTGCCCTCGGGAACAAACTTCTCCTCTGCCTCCTTGCATTTTATTGTCACGTAGTCCATCATTTCGTTTACTGAGTCTCCCACCAATTCTTTTTCCCATTGAACCTCTTGCAGGAAATTCCTCATGCCTATGTAGTTCCCTTTTTTGTAGTTTGGCTTCTCCCATCCTACTCCTGTTACCCTCTCCACTTGTAACTCAACTATGTATTCGAAGCTCAGAACCACGTGATCACTAGCTCCGAGGGGCCTTTCGTATGTGATGTCCTCGATGTCTGAACTACTCAAGGTGAATAAGAGGTCCAGCCTTATTGGTTCATATTCTCCTCTCTTTCTGGTAGTATCCCTAACATGTTGATGCATGAGGTTTTCCAGTACCACCTCCATCATCTTGGCTCGCCATGTTTCTGGTCCCCTGTGAGGCTTCAGGTTTTCCCAGTCAGTCTTCTTGTGATTGAAATCACCCATAACTAGTAACTTTGCCCTACTCATGTGAGCCCTTCTGGCCACCGCAACTAGTGTGTCCACCATTGGTCTGCTGTTCTCTTCATATTCGTCTCTTGGTCTCCTGTTCTGTGTCAGGTTGTACATTACTGCAATTACCACCTTAAGGCCTCCAGACTGAATTGTTCGTACTATGTAGTCCCTTTCGTCCATTCTGTCAATTCCTTCCATTTCCTTAAATCCCCACTGGTTTTTGATGAGCAGTGCAACTCCTCCTCCCTCTATCTTTCCTCAGGATCTGATATCCTGATGGAAAGATCACATTCGTGATCATCCCCGTGAGTTTTGTTTCTGTGATTGCTATAGTATGAGTGCTTGATTCATGCCACTCCTCACATTTGTTTGTTATTATGTCTGCATTTTTGTACCAAACCTTCAACTTCCTTTCTAATACTATGGTCTTACGGGATATATTGGAATTGGAGAAGTGCGAGACCTCACGAGGTACTATGGCAGGTTGCTGTGAGTGTGGAGTTTTTGGTGGGGGAAGGTGGGGCTGTGGGTATGGCATGTGGGTTTTGGGTTAGTGTGCTTGGTTGTAGGTGGCTCTGAGGAAGGTTGTATTTGCTCTTCCTACTGAGTCTGGGTTCTCCTCTTTAATTTCTTTTCTCCTTGCATCTTTGTACCCTCTTTTTCAGTTTCTGTCTTCTCGTGTTGTGTCGTGGTCAAGGTACACCCGCTGGTACAACGATGTGTGTCTCTTAGTCGTGCATTCTCCTGTAGGATCCTGTTTCAAGCCGTTTCTGACTTGAAAATCACTTTGATTGGCCGGTTTCTTCCTCCTGCGAACCCCTCTATTTTCAGGAAATTTGTCAACTGGGTCATGTCGTCCTTTCCTGTTGCTTTCATAATACTCTCATTCACCTTTTTTCTTCCCCTGATGTCTTGCTTCGTAAGTTTCCCCTTTGACTTCTTGGAGCCGATGAACAAAGATTGACCTCTCTCTTTCATACTCCCACTGAATTTCCCTTTGTATCACCTGGTCCGATTTACATACTTGCCTCCTTTGCAGCTTTATTTTCTTCAATCCCCTCTTTATCTGTTGTCCCTGTACTCAATGGCCCGTCATTTTCCCTCCTTGGCTTTTCCTGGGCACTGCTGTGGTCTGTTAGGGCCTCTGCGTATAGCTTAGCTCTTTCATTCTTTCAGTCCTCTCATTTGTTACTGGTGGGCTCCTCGTCTTTTCCTGGGCTCCCCGGTGATCTGATAGAACCTCTGCGTATGACTGAACTCCATCACTTCCTTCAGTCCCCTCAGTTGTTACTGGTGTATTCCTTGCCTTTTCCTGGGCTCCACAGTGGTCTGATAGGGCTTCTGCGTACAGCTTAACTCTTTTGTTCCCTTCAATCCCCTCGTTTGTTTTTGATGTTGCAGTTCCTGATGTCATGCACATACTTCTCTTTGGTTCTTTAGAGTGTTTCAGCTTTTTTAGTTCCTCCTCTAAGCTCTGCATCTTAGCCTCTGTTGATGTGGCTTGTAGCTCCCATTTCCTGCTCTCTGCAGCAATCCTCTCCTCTTATTTTCTTGCTAAGCTCTTCTAGCTTCCTTCCCCACTCTTGTTCCCATTTCATGAGCTCTGCCACCCAGTCTTCCTTCCAAGACTCATCCTTCAATCCCCTGCTCTTTGGCAACCCATTATTTTCCTTTGGTTGCCGCAAAATGTAAAACTTATGTATTTTTGTGTGATTGTATTTGGTGTATTGTTGTGTGTGTGTGTGTGTGTGTGTGTGTGTGTGTATTTGTGTGTGTATGTTTGTGTGAGTGTGTGTGTATGTTTGTGTGAGTGTGTGTGTATTTGTGTGTGTGTGTGTGTGTGTGTGTGAGGTGTATGTGTGGGGGGGCAGAGAGAGGGAGAAGGGGAAATAATGGCAAAAGGGGAGGGGAAAATAGTGGCAAATGGGAGAGGGGAATTAAGGGGAGAGAGGAGGGAATAAGGGGAGAGGGAGGGAGAGAGATAGATAAAGGGGAGGGAGGAGGGGAGTGGGAGAGAGAAAGAGGGAGAGAAAAAAGGGGGATAGAGATAGGAGAGAAGGAGGCTATGTGTGTGTGTATTAGTTAGATAGTGTGTGTGTGTTAGTTAGTGTGTGTGTGTTAGTTAGTGTGTGTGTGTGTGTTAGTTAGTTAGTTAGTGTGTGTGTGTACATGTTTACACGCTTCTCCTCGTCTTTGAGAAAAAAGGGGGGGGTCACTTGATCACGCTAGGCTACGCTATTCTTTTGAAGATTATAGAATTATTTCTCGTTCTATTCCTTATTAATATATGCTAATATTTACTATTATAATATTGGCGTACATGAGATTTTTTTTTTTTATAAAAACATCAATAGTACTCTTAGCATTTCCCACATATTTGAAAAATCAGTTTATAATATTCTAGGCTACACCACTTTTTAAGGTTTATAGAAATATCTGTTACATTAATCCTGATTAATTATGTATCAATAATTATTATTATATCATTTGCTGATGCATATGAGAGCTTTTAAAAACACCCATAGGTACACTCAGCAGTTTTTGAAAGTTATTCACTGTTTATATTATGCTAGGCTGCTGCTCCTCCTTTCTAAGTTTTTTTTCTCTCGCTCTATTCCTAATTATATATAATAACAATTATTATATTACACCAGCGCACATGAGATAGTATGATACACTCGTCACTGACCATGTAGTTGAAAATTTAATTCTAATTATTTATCTTAATGCCTTACTAAATAATGTACAGGGGTGCCAGTATCTTATCTCCTGGCACTCAGAGGTAGGGAGAGAGTGATCCTATAGCATACACCAAGCAGGGAGATAGTATGAGACAGACACCAACCTGCTGCTAGCATACACCAAGCAGGGAGAGACAGTATGAGACAGAATCAACCTGCTCCTAGCATACACCAAGCAGGGAGAGACAGTATGAGACAGAATCAACCTGCTCCTAGCATACACCAAGCAGGGAGAGACAGTATGAGACAGAATCAACCTGCTCCTAGCATACACCAAGCAGGGAGAGACAGTATGAGACAGAATCAACCTGCTCCTAGCATACACCAAGCAGGGAGAGACAGTATGAGACAGACATCAACCTGCTGCTAGCATACACCAAGCAGGGATAGATAGTATGAGACAGACACCAACCTGCTCCTAGCATACACCAAGCAGGGAGAGACAATATAAGACAGAACCAACCTGCTCCTAGCATACACCAAGCAGGGAGAGACAGTATAAGACAGACACCAACCTGCTCCTAGCATAGACTATGGAGGTTCCTCCTGGTGTCTTCATAGTAACTCCGACCGAAGGTTTTATCATGCATTCAAGTTTTTGTCAATAATCTAAATCAATTAATAACTTGATATTCATTTTTTTTCTTTAGTATTATGGTCATAATCATGACCTGATGATATTAACTGTAGTCACAGCTGAACTCTGCAACACCAACTGCTGCCGATTTTGACTATTTTTTTCTTTTTTCTTTACTGTTTCACTCATTTATGACCTTATCACTGCACTGCTGCCATAACCGACTAGATATTTGCATTTATTTCTATTTAGGGTCACAACCTTGACCCATTAAATATGTTTGTTTTCATTATTTGTGTGAACACTGCCGCCTGACCAGCTGCTTGCTACCCTCCCTCACACACCTGCCACTAAAATCACCCACATTCAAATTTAAATTGTAAAATTCTTCATCTTATCACATTATTCACACTCTGGAACGTTGTTACACTCTTGTAGGTAAGTTCACTAATTCAATCATGTACGATGATCGCTAACAATATCTTAGGACAGCCACTAGAACTCTAAATCCTGGGAGCAATCTTTAACGATACTACCTCACGTGTGTATGTGTGTGTACTCACCTAATTGTGGTTGCAGGGGTCGATTCATAGCTCCTGGCCCCGCCTCTTCACTGATCACTACTAGCTTACTCTCTCCCTGCTCCATAAGCTTTATCAAAACTCGTCTTAAAACTATGTATGGTTCCTACCTCAACTATTTCACTTTCCAGACTATTTCACTTCCTGACAACTCTATGACTGAAGAAATACTTCCTAACATCCCTGTGATTTATCTGAGTCTTCAACTTCCAATTGTGACCCCTTGTTGCTGTGTCCCATCTCTGGAACATCCTGTCTCTGTCCACCTTGTCGAGACCTCTCAGTATTTTATATGTCGTTATCATATCCTCCCTATCTCTCCTGTCTTCCAGTGTCGTCAGGTCGATTTCCCTTAACCTCTCCTCGTAGGACATACCCCTTAGCTCCAGGACTAGTCTTGTTGCAAACCTTTGCATTTTTTCTAGTTTCTTTACATGCTTGGCTAGGTGAGGGTTCCAAACTGGCGCTGCATACTCCAATATGGGCCTAACGTACACAGTGTACAGGGTCCTCAATGACTCCTTATTGAGATGTCGGAATGCTGTTCTTAGGTTTGCCAGGCGTACGTATGCTGCAGCAGTTATTTGGTTGAATTGGGCCTCAGGAGATGTGCCCAGTGTTATATTCACCCCAAGATCCTTTTCCTTGAGTGAGGTTTGTAGTCTCTGGCCCCCTAGACTGTACTCCGTTTGTGGTCTTCTTTGCCCTTTCTCAATCTTCATGACTTTGCACTTGGTAGGGTTGAACTCCAGGAGCCAGTTGCTGGACCAGGCCTGCAGCCTGTCCAGATCCCTTTGTAGTTCTGCCTGGTCCTCGTCCGATTGAATTCTTCTCATCAACT
>WNWK01002898.1:117500-150000 GCA_009830355.1 Cherax destructor | reverse complement strand
GGAAGTAGGAGGGGGAAGCACTTCCGTTGGGAGGGAGAAGAATGGGAAGAAAGCAAGAGAAAGAAACGAAGGAAAGGAGAGTATGACACAGAGTGAAGGAATTTATTTGTCGTGAGCTGACATTGATGAGAGGATCGACCCAGTGTGACCTTGTGTCTGTCCTCTCTGTGACCAGGTGTGACCTTGTGTCTGTCCTCTCTGTGACCAGGTGTGACCTTGTGTCTGTCCTCTCTGTGACCAGGTGTGACCTTGTCTGTCCTCTCTGTGACCAGGTGTGACTTTGTGTCTGTCCTCTCTGTGACCAGGTGTGACCTTGTGTCTGTCCTCTGTGACCAGGTGTGACCTTGTGTCTGTCCTCTCTGTGACCAGGTGTGACCTTGTGTCTGTCCTCTCTGTGACCAGGTGTGACCTTGTGTCTGTCCTCTCTGTGACCAGGTGTGACCATGTGTCTGTTCTCTCTGTGACCAGGTGGGAACTTGTGTCTGTCCTCTCTGTGACCAGGTGTGACCTTGTGTCTGTCCTCTCTGTGACCACGTGTGACTTTGTGTCTGCCCTCTGTGACCTTCCGTCTGTCCTCTATGACCAGGTGTGACCTTGTGTCTATCCTCTCTGTGACCAGGTGTGACCATGCGTCTGTTCTCTCTGTGACTAGGTGTGACCTTGTGTCTGTCCTCTCTGTGACCAGGTGTGACCTTGTGTCTGTTATCTCTGTGACCAGGTGTGATCTTGTGTCTGTCCTCTCTATGACCAGGTGTGACCTTGTGTCTGTCCTCTCTGTGACCACGTGTGACTTTGTGTCTGCCCTCTGTGACCTTCCGTCTGTCCTCTATGACCAGGTGTGACCTTGTGTCTGTCCTCTGTGTGACCAGGTGTGATCATGTATCTGTCCTCTGTGACCAGGTGTGACCTTGTGTCTGTCCTCTAAGTGACCAAGTGTGACCTTGTGTCTGTCCTCTCTTTGACCAGGTATGACTTTGTGTCTGTCCTCTCTGTGACCAGGTGTGATCTTGTATCTGTCCTCTGTGACCAGGTGTGACCTTGTGTCTGTCCTCTCTGTGACCAAGTGTGACCTTGTGTCTGTCCTCTCTGTGACCATGTGTGACCTTGTGTCTGTCTTCTGTAACAAGGTATGACCTTGTGTCTGTAGTCTCTGTGACCAGGTGTGACTGTGCTTGTCCTATCTGTGTCAGTGTGACCTTGTGTGCGTCCTCTTTGTGACCAGATGTGACCTTGTGTCTGTCCTCTCTGTGACCAGGTGTGACCTTTTGTCTGTCTTCCCTGTGACCAGGTGTGATCTTGTGTCTGTCTTCCCTTTGGCCAAGTATGACCTTGTGTGCGTCCTCTCTGTGACCAGGTGTGACCTTGTGTCTGTCCTCTTTGTGACCAGGTGTGACCGTGTGTCTGTCCTCTTTGTAACCAGGTGTGACCGTGTGTATGTTCTCTGTGACCATGTGTCTGTCCTCTCTGTGACCAGATGTGACCTTGTGTCTGTCCTCTCTGTGACTAGGTGTGAACTGTGTTTGTCCTCCCTGTGACCAGGTGTGACCTTGTGTCTGTCCTCCCTGTGACCAAGTGTGACCAATGTTCGAGTCATTAACTATGACTGCATAGCGTGACCTTAACCATGATTGGATAGCGTGACCTTAACCGTGATTGGATAGCGTGACCTTAACCGTGATTGGATAGCGTGACCTTAACCGTGATTGGATATTGTGACCTTAAGCATGACTGATAGTGTGACCTTAACTATGATTTACAACATAAGGACAACTTTTTGCAGCATTAATATTGCCGTTATTCTGAAAGGTCACCTCTGTATTGTAAGGTCACCTCTGTATTTTAAGGTCAATAGGGAGGACACTGTTCTTGAGTGGGTTCAGGAAGGCCACTGACCTTATGTAATGCCAGTAAGGTTACTGACCTTGTGTGAGGTCAGGAGGGAGGTCACTGACCGTGTGTAAGGCCAGGAAGACCACTGACCTTGTGTGAGGCCAGGAGGGAGGTCACTGACCTTGTGTGAAGTCAGGTTGGAGGTCACTGACCTTGTGTGAGACCAGGAAGGTTACTGACATGCTTATGCACTTGACCTCAGGCCCAGACTCGTGTTCATCAAGAACTGCAAGAAGCCCCTGTCACGTGCCTTCAGCATTCTCTGGAGAGGGAGCATGGACACAGGGGTCATCCCACACTCACTAAAAACAACAGACATAGCTCCACTCCAGGTGGCAGTAAAGCAATTGCAAAGAATTACAGACCGATAGCGGTAACGTCCCATTTCATAAAAATCTTTGAGAGGGTTCTAAGAAGCAAAGATCGCCACACACCTAGATACCCATCAGTTACACAACCCAGGGCAACGTGGGTTTAGAGCAGGTCGCTCCTGCCTGTCCCAACTACTGGACCACTATGACAAGGTCTTAGATGCACCGGAGGACAAACAAAATGCAGATGAAATATACAGAGATTTTGCGAAAGCCTTCGAGAAGTGCGACTATGGTGTAATAGCACACAAAATGCGTGATAAAGAAATAACAGGAAAAGTTGGTAGATGGATCTATAACTTCCTGACAAATAGAACACAAAGAGTAATAGTAAACAGGGTAAAGTCAGAGGCAGCTACTGTGAAAAGCTCTGTTCCACAAGGCACAGTACTTGCCCCCTTATCCTTATAGTTGAAATGGACAGAGATGTTAGCCACAGCACTGTGTCTTCCTTTGCGGATGACACCCGAATTTGCATAACAGTGTCATCCATCGAAGATACTGAAAGACTCCAAGTGGACATCAAACCAAATTTTTAAATGGGCCGCAGAAAACAATATGAAGTTCTATGAAGAGAAATTGCAGTTACTCTGATATAGAAAACTCGAGGAAATTAAAACTGTATGGGGTATAAAACAAATTCCAACCACACAATCGAGCGAAAAACTAATGTGAAAGATCTGAGAGTGATAATGTCAGAGGATCTCACCTTCAAAGATCACTTTTCTGCTAAGAAAATGACAGGATGGATAATGGAAAGCTTCAAAACTAGAGATGCCAAGCCCACGATGACACTCTTCCAGTCGCTTGTTCTATCTAGGCTGGAATATTGCTGTTCACTAACGGCCTTTCTCAAGACAGACGAAATTGCAGATCTGGAGAATGTATAGAGAACTTTCACGTCACACATAAGTACGATAAAGCACCTAAACTACTGGGAACGGTTGAAGTCCCTTGATTTGTATTCCCTGGAATGCAGGCGAGAAAGATACATGATAGTATACACTTGGAAAATCCTAGAGGGACTAGTCCCAAATTTGCACACGAAAATCACTTCCTACAAAAGCAAAAGACTCGGCAGGAGATGCAGCATCCCCTCAATGAGGCGCCAGGAGTACGCTAGGAGACAACACAATAAGTGTCAGGGGCCCAAGACTGTTCAACTGCCTCCCAGTATACATAAGGGGGACTACCATTAGACCCCTGGCTGTCTTTAAGAAGGCGCTGGACAAGCACCTAAAGTCAGTACCTGATCAACAGGGATGTGGTTCATACATTGGTTTACGTGCTGCCAACAGTAACAGCCTGGTTGATCAGGTTCTGATCCACCACAAGGCCTGGTCACGGGCCGGGTCGTGGGGGCGTTGATCCCCGAAACCCTCTCCAGGGATACCGTGTTTGAGGTCAGGAGGGAGGTCACTGACCTTGTGTGAGGCCAGGAAGGTCACTGGCCTTGTGTGAGGCCAGGAAGGTCACTGACCTTGTGTGAGGCCAGGAAGGTCACTGACCTTGTGTGAGGCCAGGAAGGTCACTGACCTTGTATGAGGCCAGGAAGGTCACTGACCTTGTGTGAGGCCAGGAAGGTCACTGACCTTGTATGAGGCCAGGAAGGTCACTGACCTTGTGTGAGGCCAGGAAGGTCACTGACCTTGTTAAGGAAAAGATACAAAAACGAACTGATAAACAAAAAGAGAATAAAAAAGAGCAGAAGAAACAAAAGAGAGCAAAAGAGAAGAGAAGAGTTGAGTATGAACTCGAAGATGAAGTTGGAGAATGAGAGAAAATAATAATAACAATAAGGAAAGATAATGAAGGGGGGAAATAGGATAAATAAGGTAAAGTGAGAGAGTGAGTCGTCTAGTGTTGGGTCAGTGACCTGCTGGAGGGGGGAAGGGGAGGCAGGGGCAGGGAAGGGGGGAGCTAAAATGTATGGTGGATGGAGGAAGAGAGGGAGAGAGGAAGGAAGAGAAGGAGGAAGGAAGGGAGCGAGGAATGAAGGGAGGAAGAGATAGAGGAATGGAGGGACTGAGGCAGGGAGGGAGGAAGAGAGGGAAGGAGGGAGGAATGGAAGGAACGAGAAAGGGAGGAAGAGAGAAAGGAAGGAAGGGTGGGAGGGAGAGAGGGAGGAAGGGAAGAAGGGAGGAAGGGAAGAAGGGAGGAAGGGAAGAAGGGAGGGAGGGTTACAGGTATTGTGAACAACGTTGAGGGAAGTAATATGTTCACTGAATTGTATTTGTAGGGGTCGAGTCTCAGCTCCTGTCCCGGCCTCTTATAGCATCATCGCCGGCATTATTGGTTCGTGGCCTCATGGGCTCTGTCAAACCTGTCCTTGAAACTGTGCTGAGTTTACCTCTGTCATTTCTACTCATTCCATTTATTTAACATCCAGAGGCTGAAAAAGTATTTCCTAACATTCCTGACACCTTTAGTTTCTTTCTATGACCTCGCTCCTATGCCTCTCATCTCAACAAGTTGTACCTAGCTGCCCTGACAAAGCCTCTGAGTATCTTGTATGCTGTAATCACGTTTCCTCTTCCTTAATTCGTCTTCTCAAGCCATCAGGTTCAGTACCTTTAGTCTCTATTTATCCGCTCACTTCACCTCTGGGACTAGTCTTGTTGCAAACCATTGGACATTTTGTAGTTTTTCTATATGCTTGATCAAGTGAGGGCTCCATGCTGGTGCTGCATACTCCACGATGGGCCTAATATATAGAAGAAAGTCTAAAAATATATTTTTGTTGAAGTCTCTGAAAGCAGTTCTAAGATCAGCTATTCTCACATCTGCTACAGATACTATTCAATTTACGTGACCCTTTGGTGATATGTTGGGTGTCATGTTCACTCCAGGATCTTTCTCATTGAGCGATATCTATAGTTTCTCGCCTCTCAAGTTGTATTCCGTCTCTGCTCACCTCTGTCTCTATCCCAAAGTTTCTTGGCCTTACACTTGCCGGGGTTAAACTCAAGTAACTACTTGTTTAACCATTCTTACTGTTTGTTCAGGTCTACCTCTAGTCTGTCTCTATCCTCTTCACTTTGTATTCTTCTCATTCGTTATTACAAACACAGGTAATGAATGGCCTATTTGACCTGGTCATAATGGGAATTGGAGCAAACAAACTCAGCAGTAGATTATAATGTATATTTTGCCTTCACCCACTATATACAGATATGTACACTATGTACAATATGTACAGATAGAATAATAAGTGTACACCACAGTCACAGAAAGCAAAGCAGAAGCCAGAGTGCACTGTACTCAACCAGCAGGTAGGCAAGTCTGCCAATGCTTCCCGCAAGTGAACCATGTTGTTTCAGCTTTTGCGGGCTTGCCTGTGATTGGTTAATGAACCAAGGTACTGATTTAACGACAGGTACCCTATCGATTGTTAAACTCTTAGCACCCGGTTCACTGGTTGGGAGGCAACCTATATGGGAGTGTGACAGTCTCCAAATAAATTGTAACATACTCTTTGCATGCCACACCCCCACCCCAAAAGGTCTCTAATAGTCAGGAATAGGCCTTCATCTCCCTGGGTAGCGTGCCACCATGGCACTGAACAATAATGGAACTGCCTTTCCTTTCAACCATCCAAATCATTAGATAAGGCTCAACTTTTCTCAAGACTCAAAGTCAAAGTCTATCCAAGAGAGAGACAGCAGACATTAGGGCTAACATTGGTTCAAGACATCTGCGGATGGCAGCAGAATGTCCCCTCACTAAATAAAAAAAAACACACCAACATCATTAAAAAAACATTTTATAAAGGGGAAAAAATAAGAGCTAAGCTACCCATATGGTCCCTAACACATTCTAACCTAAATTAAACATGGGAAAGGGAATCTGCCAGCTTATTTTCCTTGCTGGCAATATGGACGAGTTTAATATTGTAAGGTTGCAGCCTGAGACTCCATCTCATCAGAAGTGTTGTGGTTTTTCATGGTATTGAGGTAGACCAAAGGATTGTGATCACTGTAGACTGTGACCACTCGGGACGACTGCCCCACGTAGACCTCGAAATGTTTCAATGCAAGTATCAGAGCGAGGGCTTCTTTCTCAATGGTGGCAAAAGCCCTTTGGTGAGGTTGATACTTGGCAGATAAGCCACAGACTGCAGTCACTCTTCCCCAGATTTTTGTAGGAGTACTGCCCCCACCCCTGACTCACATGCATCGACCTGTAATACAAAAGGTTTTGAAAAATCAGGAGACAGGAGAATGGGTGAAGTACAAAGTAGCCGTTTGGCTTTGTGAAATGATTCTTGACACTCTTGGGTCCATTGAAATTTTTGTTTCTGACTGGTAAGTGAGGTAAGGAAGCCTACAACATCTGCAAAGTTCTTACAGAATCATCTGTAGAAACCTTCCATCCCTAAGGAACACTGGAGGGATTTTCTATCACGAGGTACTGGGTAATTCATAATGGCAAGAATTTTAGCAAATTTAGGGGCTACTTTACCACTACCTACTTCATGGCCCAAAAAAGTAATAGTAGACTGGTCAAACGATGACTTACACAAATTAACAGTTAACTGGAAACTCTTAAACTTCTCAAAGAGAGCTTTAAGTTGGGAAACATGTTGGTTCCAAGTATCGGAAACTACTATTATATCGTCCAGATAAGCTTTCATGCCTTCAAGTCCTTTAACAGCTTGATGGATCAGCTTCTGGAGTTCCGCATTCCAAATGGGGTCACTGTATATTGATAGTGACCTGGAATTATGATGGCAGAGATTTCCTTCGCCTTATCTGTCAAAGGTACCTGATAGTAACCTTTAAAAAGGTCTAATTTTGAAACAAAAGTAACCTTACCCACAAAGTCCACGTCGTCATCCAAACGTGCCAGAAGGTAAGCATCTGGAATAGTGACATCATTCACCTTATGGCAGTCTGTACACATTTGAAAACCTCCATCAGACTTCTTAACAAGGATACACTGTGAAGCCCACAGACTGGATGACTCCTCCACTAATCTGTGTTCTAACAGAAGTGCTACCTCCTGCTGAAGTAGCCTCTGCTTTTTTTAGGATTAGCTCTGTAGGGGGAGAGTTTAATAGGCTTATTGTTTCCAACATCTACATCATGATATCCCAGGATACATCTTTTTGGGGGTAAGTTTATAAGAGGGCAGTTTGACTTATTAATTTGATTTTTAGACAGTCCTTCAGGAGGACAGAATTAGGAAGCCTAACTTGAATTTCTGGAATGGTGTGCAAGGAATCAGGGTCGTCTACAGAGGCAGAGGGCAGAGTCATTACTGGGACTTCAATCTGATTTATTTGGTAAATTTTACTTTTCATCGGTTTATCAAGGGGAGCTACAACATATTTTACATCAGAGATTTTTACTTATGATTTGCATGGGTCCCATAAATCTAGCTTTTAAGGTGTGGCCAGGTACAGGTTCCTGCACCAGCACTTTGTCTCCTGGATTGAAGGAGCGAAACTTTGCATTTCTGTCATACTTCTGTTTCAAAGTCTAGTTAAAGCCTAGTTAAAGCTTCCCTAAAAGCTTTGGCTGTAAAGTTAATACCCTGGTCATTCTGGATAGACTTAGGAATGACAAAATAAGATATAAATTTAGTAATGGCTTTAAGAATGGCTTTAGTGTTTATACTGCGAATTGGGACTGCTTCTGGATACCTAGTAGCTTTATCCATGATAGTAAATAAGTACTGGTTTCCTGACTTGGATTTTGGTAATGGTCCCACACAATCAATGATTAGCTCTGCAAACAGTTCTCCATCTGCAGGTATGGGATGAAGTGGCGCAGGTTTAATGGGGTGTCCAGGTTTACCTACTTGTTGACATTCCCTACAAGAGTGGATGTAATTCTTCACATCTTGCCTTATATTTGACCAGTAAAACTCTTTCAATATTCTATACAGAGTTTTTATAATTCCTAAATGACTTCCTAAAGAGGAACTGTGGGCCATGTTCAAAATTTGTGACCAAAATATCTTAATTACTACCAGTCTATCTGATTTTGTGCTTCCCCCAACCTTCTTACTAGTCTCTGTGCAGAGCAGAAGGTGGTGTTTAATTTTATATTTGACTGGGTGATCTGAGTGGGATTCACCCATGGCTGCCTGAAAAGTGAAGTTTAAGGAAGGATCTCTTCACTGTTCTTCCCGAAAGGACAGTCCCTTGGGCATGAACACAGAGATATCTGGCAATCCTGCAACCCTGGAGTAGGAAGGCTTCATCTGGGACTTTCACTAAATTTACGAGGCCCTGGCCAGTTTTCCTTGTAAAACAATTGTCTAGCCCTAGATCTGAGTCGTCCAAGGATGGGTCACCATTCTCACCAGACATCCCTTGGGATTTTGTTTGAGTTATGGCCAATATCGGAGAAGAATTAGTCACTATACGTTCTGGACATTTTGTTGAATTAGCAATAATGCGGCATCTTTCATATGGAATCCCTCAGAAACACCTACAGTCAAATATCCTGTATAGTATTTTCTCTGCACATATATTTTATGTAAAGGGACAGAAAATACAGCTCCTCCAAATGCTTATAAGAAAACGGAGGAGTGCAATAATGTTCTTTCAGAGAGGGGAAGTACTCCCTCTCTTATAAGAGAACAATAAGCCCCGGTATCCCTAAAAGTTGTTACTTCATTTTTTTTTTCTTTCTCCTACAGGGAGATGTGGCAGGTACTGTTTTCCCTAAGGGTTGGGGCTTAATTGGGGAGTTGGACTTAACATGGCTGGGTTTATGACAACGGAAACAGGTTACCTCATATTTTAATTTGGCTCCCAGTTGATTTTGTGGCTGACGCCATTATGTGTACTGGCGTCGTTGTTCACCATGTTGACCATGAGTTTGATGTCATTGCTCACCAGACGATTTAGTTGGTTGGCGTCGTTGTTCACTTTCATCCTGCCACTTCGTCCTCCAGAGATCGTCCCTGACAATCTCTATTCATGCCAGGCTGTTGGGAAGAATGATTACATTGCTCAGACAAAGAGCGGTTAGCCTCAAAAGTGTCAGCTAGTTTGGCTGCTTCCAGTGCATTGGTCAATGAATGATCTTTAAGAAAGACTCTAACCTCTGGTCCAACAGACTCCAGCAGGCTATCTACCAAAAGTAACTGCACTAGTTCACTGAAGTTGGCAACACCACTCGCCTTGTACCATTTGGTGAAGTTTTTGACTGTTGCCTTACAAAGTCTACATGAGATTGACCCAGCTGATGCTTGCACAGTTTGAATTCTCTCCTGTACTTGGCAGGAATACACTGATATGCCCCAAGAACCATTGTTTTAACAACCCAATAATCAGCAAATTCTTTATTATTTAAAACTACTGTGAACTCTTGCGCTTTGCCGTACAACGCTGTATGCACCAGTGCTGGCCAATGTTCCCCAGGCCACCTCAGTGCTCGAGCCTGGTTTTCAAATGCCTCGAAAAACTGTTCAGGCTCAGACTCAACAAAGCGAGGTACTAACGGCACTGCTTTTTGCACACTAAAGTAGTCACCCACAGTCTGCTTAAATTGCCTCCTCTCCTTCTCTCTATCAAACTCCTCTTTAGCAAATGCTTTGAGATTAAGTTTAGCTAACTCAAGTGCCAACGAAGCTGACTTGCCCTGAGACAAACATAGTGTACCACCTGCTTCATGAGACTGCTGGTCTGATTGCTCTGGTGTTAGCCCTCCCACATTCCGAAGGAACCTAAGCGGAGATAGGAGATTAATAGCACCTGTAGCGGGAGATACCTCAGTTTGGCGCGGCATAGTTTTCAACCCTTAATTTGGTATGAATAATGTCACGAAGCTGTGCAGCAGTGAGAGTTCGTTGGTATTCTATGTCAATGGAATGAGCAATTTCCAGCAACGCTGTAGTTTGTTACACATCCCCTCAGAACTTCAATTATACTATACCAGTAGTTCCACCCCACCTCCTCTCATTATCATCATCTCTCTCTCTCTTGCTCTTTCACTATGATAACCCATCTGAGAATAATGTGTTGGTTAAAATTCCAGAATGTCTCATCTCTGTGATAGCTATAATATCTGCGTGTGTGTACTCACCTATATGTGGTTGCAGGTGTCGATTCACAGCTCCTGGCTCAGCCTTTTCATTGGTCACTACTAGGTCACTCTCTCCCCATTCCAAGAGCCTTATCATACCTCTTCTTAAAGTTATGTATGGATCTTGCATAACTTTTGCTGCTGAGGCAAAGTTACAGAGATATCTTCTTACAGAGATATCTTCTCTACCATTGTATTTCAAAGCTCGTTTAGCCATTTTTCCCACTCTTGTTCCATTTTGCTCTTAAGTCTTTCTGTCCATTCTTCCTTCTGAGACCAGCTATCCTTGGTTCTCTTGCCTTTACGTCCTCCATTCTGAGATCCCATTTAATTTTTTGTTTTATCCTCTTAGGATAGTTTCTGCAGATCTTTGTGTAAGTGTGTGTGTGTACTCACCTAATTGTACTCACTTAATTGTGGTTGCAGGGGTCGAGACTCAGCTCATGGCCCTGCCTCTATCTTCACTGACCGCTACTGGGTCCCTTCTCTCCCTGCTCCATGAGCTTTATCATACCTCATCTTAAAGCTATGTATGGTTCCTGCCTCCACTACATCACTTGCTAGACTATTCCACTTCTGCATATGTGCGTGTGTGGCTTGTGACTCACTAACGGTTGGTAAGATTACTACTACTGAACTACTACTGACAGCTCAGCCATGTTAGGTATGGCATCCCGACATGCAGCTAATACAAACTAGAGGCGACAGATGTATGACTTGGGCTGATTCTATACAATGTCAAAGTACACAACAGTTGAACATTATAACTATACATAAGGATATTATCGGGATGGAAATCAAAATAATGGATCTTATTGTAATGCAATACAAGGTATGATATATCACAATTCATAGGAATCAATATTCTCAACAGTGGAATAGTACAATAAAGGAGATAAAAAATGATCGAACAATCTGTATTCATGTGATCTACGGATTCTGAGGAAATATATTTACAAAGAAGGAAGTGTTTAACAGAAAAGGCAGATTCGGTGCACTCAAATCTTACTGTTAAATCTCAGAATTTGGAGAGAACGTGAACACAAAAAAAATTCTTGAATAATATTAAGTTGAAATACAATTTAAACTATATTATTCATCTATACAGGTTATTTACATTTAACCCCAACTCTGTTAGGGTGAGATTGACATATGCAGAATGATTATCATCTCTGGGAGGATCAAACTCTGTTGCAATGGGTAACTCAATATGTGGTTGAGTAGGATCTAAATTGGTATTTACAAATGATACTTGAGGATTATTCATTACTTGTCTTGTACATAGGAATAATGACGTTCAGGTTGATCATCTGACTGATCATTAGAGGTAAAGGGTACAGCATCAGGAGGATTGTCAGAGTCTGTCTCATTTGTCTGGTTGTCAGGGACCTCGTCCTCATCACATACTAATTTCATATGATCTAAATGCGATTCTTTATACTGACCCGTACTGATTTCTCTAACCTTATACTTATTTCCATTAATATGTTCAACTACTCGATAAGGACCAACAAACTTTTGGTCGAGCTTAGGCATTGCAGACATTTTGTTAAAGTTAGTCAGCATAACTCTCGAACCTACTTTAACTTTGGTCGGTTTTGCTCAAGTATTAGTTACTCTAGTAAATTCTGCTGTTGATTTATGAAGTGTTTCATGGATTCTTCTAAAAACACTTTGAGCTTGGCTGGTACGAGTTGCAATGAAATCATCAGGATTGTAATCTGGTTATGGATTAGAATATAACAACTCATAAGGCAAACGTTTATCGACACCATACAATGCATAATGTGGAGTGTCACCTATTGAAGCATTGTAAGCAGAATTTATTGCACACCGAACATCAGGTATAACTTCATCAGAGGTTGCACAATTGGGATTGATAGTGGCTCTCAAGACATCAAGTACTTTCTTATTAGTTCTTTCTGCTAAACCATTACTGGCAGGATGGTGAGGAACAATGGCTGATTTAGAGATCTTGTACAAAGTACACAAATTTTCAAGAATCTCATTACAGAATTCACCTCCATTATCTGTTATTAGGGACTTTGGAGTTGTATATCTGCAAATTATACGTTCTTTAAACGCTTTAGCTACTGTCTCAGCAATAGGAACTAACTCACAATAACTGGTGAAATGATCTACCATAACACAGATATTTGTTGCCCTGGAGGGAACATGGTTCGCTAGTAGTTGGATACACCTGGATAGGATTAGGACCAGTAACTTTGCCTTTATGTTGCATACAGACACTAAATTTATTAACATATGAGGCCAAAAGTATTTCAATCTAGCTTGTTTTACAGAACGATCCATACTAGGGTGTGCAACACCTGGTACATCGTGAACTAGCTGTAAGGCTACATTCACTAGTGACTGTGGAATTACTATCTGGTATACCCTTCTACTAGGAGTACCCAGCTCGGCTGTGCGATACAGTAATTCTTGGTTCATGACAAAGTCACTGATGGGTGCTGGTGGCTTCACAATAAGAATAATATCTTTCTGGAGCAGGAATCGAATCACACCAGACCACATGGGATCTGTTCTTTGAGCATTCTTTAGTTCCTCAGCACTAAATGGAGGATCTGCAGTTACTATACTAACTTTGTCGTGATAAAGCATCAGCAACTACATTTGACTTGCCAGGTAAATGTTCAAAGGTAGGGTTGAACTCTTGGATAGTCAAGGATCATCTGGCTAGTCTTCCAGTAGGTTGTTTGTTCTGGAATAAAGGTATCAGTGGGGCATGGTCTGTTAAGACATGAACAGAGTACTGATATATTATGTCTCGGAAGTGCTTTAAAGACCATACTATCACTAAGGCTTCTTGCTCAGTTACTGCATAATTACGTTCAGTCTTTGTAAGGACTCAGCTAGCAAATGGAACTGTGTTGTACTTGCTATCGGTCTTCTGAGCTAGTATGGCACCTATGCCAATTGAATTAGCATCAGTTGTTAGGTAGAAAGGCTTAGAAAAAGCTGGAAATTTCAAAATTGGAGCAGATGTTAGCTTTTCCTTGAGAGTTTGAAATGCTCTTTCTTGACGGAAGGTCCAAACGAATGAAGCATCTTTCTTAAGCAACTCAGTTAGAGGAGCTGCTATGGAAGAAAAATTAGCAATGAAAGATCTTTAGAAACCTGCTAAGCCCACAAAGGATCTTACGGCATCAGCAGTTTTGGGAGATAGAAAATTTAATACTGCAGTTACTTTACTTTGGTCAGTCGTAACCCCTCTAGGAGTGACTACATGACCAAGAAACTTGATTTCTGATCTGAAAAATTTACATTTAGACAGTTTGATCTTTAATTACCCTAATCCATGCCCACAACGCTGCCACCAATTTGTCGTGCGGGGTTCTTGAATGGATTTGGTAATAACACAAACGCAGATTGGTTGGTAACTTATATATTGGTGATAATAATGGGAGAACACTCAGAGCCTGTGCCTGTCTACTCTCTGCTGTCCTGACTTGAACTGAGGCTAGTGAGCGAGGGATGCTCACAGCATTCAAAGGGTGACCTCTGACATGGCTTGGTCAGCAGAAAGACTAGTAACGGACAGTGATCATGTGAAAGGCTTGTGACTCACTAACGGTTGGTAAGATTACTACTACTGACATGTGTGTCTGTCTGTCTTTGAGAAGAGGGGAGGGTCACTTTATGTACGCGAGGCTACAAAACTCTTTTGAAGTTTTTAGAATTCTCTCTCACTCTTTTCCTAATTAATTTATAAACTTTACTATTATAATACTGGTACACATAATATATATACAAAAACACTCACAGTACACTCAGCTTTGCCCATGTAATTGAAAATTAGTCAGTGTTTATAACATGCTAGGCTACGTCACTCTTCTGAAGGGTTTTAGAATTATCTCTCACTCTTCCTGATAAATTATATATCAACAATTATTATATCTTTTACTGATGTACATGAGATCTTTTAAAAACACCCATAGGCATACTCAGCACTGCCCATGTAATTGAAAATTAATCCTAATTATTTATCTTAATGCCTTATTAAATATTCTGTCAAGGCTAATTATCTCCCAGCACTCAGAGGTAGGGAGAGAGTGATCCTATTCATGCAGCTGGGGAGAGAGTGATCCTATACATCCAGCTGGGGAGAGAGTGATCCTATACATCCAGCTGGGGAGAGAGTGATCCTATACATCCAGCTGGGGAGAGAGTGATCCTATACATCCAGCTGGGGAGAGAGTGATCCTATACATCCAGCTGGGGAGAGAGTGATCCTATACATCCAGCTGGGGAGAGAGTGATCCTATACATCCTGCTGGGGAGAGAGTGATCCTATACATCCAGCTGGGGAGAGAGTGATCCTATACATCCAGCTGGGGAGAGAGTGATCCTATACATCCAGCTGGGGAGAGAGTGATCCTATACATCCAGCTGGGGAGAGAGTGATCCTATACAGCCAGCTGGGGAGAGAGTGATCCTATACATCCAGCTGGGGAGAGAGTGATCCTCTACATCCAGCTGGGGAGAGAGTGATCCTATACATCCTGCTGGGGAGAGAGTGATCCTATACATCCAGCTGGGGAGAGAGTGATCCTATACATCCAGCTGGGGAGAGAGTGATCCTATACAGCCAGCTGGGGAGAGAGTGATCCTCTACATCCAGCTGGGGAGAGAGTGATCCTCTACATCCAGCTGGGGAGAGAGTGATCCTCTACATCCAGCTGGGGAGAGAGTGATCCTATACATCCAGCTGGGGAGAGAGTGATCCTATACATCCAGCTGGGGAGAGAGTGATCCTATACATCCAGCTGGGGAGAGAGTGATCCTATACATCCAGCTGGGGAGAGAGTGATCCTATACATCCAGCTGCTGCTGCTGCTGCTGTCTGCTGCTGCTGCTGCTGCTGCTGCTGCTGCTGCTGCTGCTGCTGCTGCTGCTGCTGCCGCCGCCGCCGTCGCCGCCGCCGCCTCTCACTCAGCTTCCAGTAAAAAACTCCGACGTTCAAATTTAAATTGTAAATTTTTTAACAATATCACTCTTTTTCAGACTCTGGAAACCTTGTTATACTCTTTGAGTTATGTTCGCTGACTCTATGGCGGACAGTGACTGCTGACGATATGCTAGGACCGCAACTAGAGCGCTAAATGCTGGGGGCACCGTTAAAGTATACTGCCTCGCGTGTGTGTGTTTGGGTGTGTGTAAGTTGTTACAAAATGGAGATATCAACCATGAAAAATGACCTAAAACAAGAAAGACGATTCTGGATTAGCCCCAGTGAGATGGAAAGCTGGTCGGGCATACGAGATGTATAAGACAATACACATCAAATGTACATTATATACATTGGGCCCAATTCAGGGGGCGCAATATGAGTGAATGAGTATGTGAATGAGTGAGTGTTAAGGGCAGGAATGCACTTTATGAATGAAGGAGAGAGAGAGTGTTTACATTGGTAAGATTCAGTTATTTAATATTTCATGAGAGAACATGTACTCTAAATACATTTTGGTCAATGGGATCCCACATGTGGATCAATACGCACGTGTGTATGTCCGTAAGACCCACATTTGGACCAATATACACACACACATGTACTTACGTAGGACCCACATATGTACGGACGTAGGAGCTACATGTGGATTAATATAAACACACACGTCTATGTACGTAAGATCAATGCAGCTCTTGGGCCCTCCCATCACTCACCTAGTAAGTCAAGCTACAAACTTAAATGCTTCTCGCCTAGTGCATTCATTCCCTTCCTTCACTCTGAAGGAATTCTTTCCTTGTATTTCGTCTCCCTCGTTTTTTTTCTTTCATCTTTGAGTTTTCAGATATAATCAGTCCCTCATTACCTTCGTGTTCAAGAATGGTATACAATAACAACAAGATGAAATCAAGACATGTGCAACATCTGGGTATCTTTATTGTAGACGTTTCGCCATCCAGTGGCTTTATCAGTACAAATTCTAGGACATTATTTGAAGACTGTTGAACTATATACACAAGATGAGGTAATCAGTCCCTCAGTCTTGGAGTTGGTGTGAAGAGCACCGTAGTTGTGGAGGTTCTGGAGCAGAGGCAAGGAGGCTGGCGCTTATATACTAACGTCAGGTGGAAAGGGACGGGTAGCACTCGAGGTCATAGTCACTGGTAGGCGGGATTGCCCAGTGGAAGTAGGTCATAACCCATCTATTGGACGTCACCTCTGGACGTCATGGTTGGGTTAGGTTAGGTAAGATTTATTAGGAAACAGAACAAGTGTTTCCTGAGGTGGGTCTGGGTCATGTGTTGACCCTCCGCTGGCACTTTTGGTCATCTGACTGAGGCCTTCCAGTGGCTCACACGTCCACCCCTTTAAAAATTATGGTTATGATTATAACCATTTCAAATTCGTCGTATTGTTTTTGCTTCCTCAGTCGCCTAAGGAAACTGAGGAGACATTCAATGGTGACTAGTTCCCTCAGAGTGAGTACTGCATGAAGAATGAAGCTCTCAGAGTGAGTACTGCATGAAGAATGAAGCTCTCAGAATGAGTACTGCATGAAGAATGAAGCTCTCAGAGTGAGTACTGCATGAAGAATGAAGCTCTCAGAGTGAGTACTGCATGAAGAATGAAGCTCTCAGAGTGAGTACTGCATGAAGAATGAAGCTCTCAGAATGAGTACTGCATGAAGAATGAAGCTCTCAGAGTGAGTACTGCATGAAGAATGAAGCTCTCAGAGTGAGTACTGCATGAAGAATGAAGCTCTCAGAATGAGTACTGCATGAAGAATGAAGCTCTCAGAGTGAGTACTGCATGAAGAATGAAGCTCTCAGAGCGAGTACTGCATGAAGAATGAAGCTCTCAGAGTGAGTACTGCATGAAGAATGAAGCTCTCAGAGTGAGTACTGCATGAAGAATGATGCTCTCAGAGTGAGTACTGCATGAAGAATGAAGCTCTCAGAGTGAGTACTGCATGAAGAATGATGCTCTCAGAGTGAGTACTGCATGAAGAATGAAGCTCTCAGAGTGAGTATACTGCATGAAGAATGAAGCTCTCAGAGTGAGTACTGCATGAAGAATGAAGCTCTCAGAGTGAGTACTGCATGAAGAATGATGCTCTCAGAGTGAGTACTGCATGAAGAATGAAGCTCTCAGAGTGAGTACTGCATGAAGAATGAAGCTCTCAGAGTGAGTACTGCATGAAGAATGATGCTCTCAGAGTGAGTACTGCATGAAGAATGAAGCTCTCAGAGTGAGTACTGCATGAAGAATGAAGCTCTCAGAGTGAGTCCTGCATGAAGAATGAAGCTCTCAGAGTGAGTCCTGCATGAAGAATGAAGCTCTCAGAGTGAGTCCTGCATGAAGAATGATGCTCTCAGAGTGAGTACTGCATGAAGAATGATGCTCTCAGAGTGAGTACTGCATGAAGAATGAAGCTCTCAGAGTGAGTACTGCATGAAGAATGAAGCTCTCAGAGTGAGTACTGCATGAAGAATGATGCTCTCAGAGTGAGTACTGCATGAAGAATGAAGCTCTCAGAGTGAGTCCTGCATGAAGAATGATGCTCTCAGAGTGAGTACTGCATGAAGAATGATGCTCTCAGAGTGAGTACTGCATGAAGAATGAAGCTCTCAGAGTGAGTACTGCATGAAGAATGAAGCTCTCAGAGTGAGTACTGCATGAAGAATGATGCTCTCAGAGTGAGTACTGCATGAAGAATGAAGCTCTCAGAGTGAGTACTGCATGGAGAATGAAGCCTCAGAGTGAGTACTGCATGAAGAATGAAGCTCTCAGAGCGAGTACTGCATGAAGAATGAAGCTCTCAGAGTGAGTACTGCATGAAGAATGATGCTCTCAGAGTGAGTACTGCATGAAGAATGAAGCTCTCAGAGTGAGTACTGCATGAAGAATGAAGCTCTCAGAGTGAGTACTGCATGAAGAATGAAGCTCTCAGAGTGAGTACTGCATGAAGAATGAAGCTCTCAGAGTGAGTACTGCATGAAGAATGAAGCTTCAGAGTGAGTCTGCATGAAGAATGAAGCTCTCAGAGTGAGTCCTGCATGAAGAATGAAGCTCTCAGAGTGAGTCCTGCATGAAGAATGATGCCTCAGAGAGTACTGCATGAAGAATGAAGCTCTCAGGAGTCGAGATACCTGGGTCGCATGAAGAATGATGCTCTCAGAGTGAGTCCTGCATGAAGAATGAAGCTCTCAGAGGAGTACTGCATGAAGAATGAAGCTCTCAGAGTGAGTACTGCATGAAGAATGAAGCTCTCAGAGTGAGTACTGCATGAAGAATGAAGCTCTCAGAGAGTCTGCATGAAGAATGAGCCTCAGAAGTCTGCATGAAGAATGAAGCTCTCAGAGTGAGTCCTGCATGAAGAATGAGCTCTCAGAGTGAGTCCTGCATGAAGAATGAAGCTCAGAGGAGTCCTGCATGAAGAATGAAGCTCTCAGAGGAGTACTGCATGAAGAATGAAGCCTCAGAGGAGTCCTGCATGAAGAATGAAGCTCTCAGAGGAGTCCTGCATGAAGAATGAGCTCTCAGAGGAGTCCTGCATGAAGAATGAGCTCAGAACGAGTACTGCATGAAGAATGAGCTCTCAGAGTGAGTCTGCATGAAGAATGAAGCCTCAGAGTGAGTCCTGCATGAAGAATGATGCTCTCAGAACGAGTACTGCATGAAAATGAAGCTCAGACAGTACTGCATGAAGAATGAGCTCTCAGAGGAGTCTGCATGAAGAATGAGCCTCAGAACGAGTACTGCATGAAGAATGAGCCTCAGAACAGTACTGCATGAAGAATGAAGCCTCAGAGGAGTCTGCATGAAGAATGAAGCCTCAGAGTGAGTACTGCATGAAGAATGATGCTCTCAGACGAGTCTGCATGAAGAATGAAGCTCTCAGAACGAGTACTGCATGAAGAATGAAGCTCTCAGAACGAGTACTGCATGAAGAATGAAGCTCTCAGAACGAGTACTGCATGAAGAATGAGGCTCTCAGAACGAGTACTGCATGAAGAATGAAGCTCTCAGAACGAGTCTTCATGAAGAATGAAGCCTCAGAGTAGTACTGCATGAAGAATGAAGCTCTCAGAGTGAGTCCTGAATGAAGAATGATGCTCTCAGAACGAGTACTGCATGAAGAATGAAGCTCTCAGAGCGAGTACTGCATGAAGAATGAGCTCTCAGAACGAGTATTGCATGAAGAATGAAGCTCTCAGAGCGAGTACTGCATGAAGAATGAGCTCCAGAACGAGTACTGCATGAAGAATGAAGCTCTCAGACGAGTACTGCATGAAGAATAAGCTCTCAGAGAGTATTGCATGAAGAATGAAGCCTCAAGGAGTACTGCATGAAGAATGAAGCCTCAGAGGAGTACTGCATGAAGAATAAGCCTCAGACGAGTACTGCATGAAGAATTAAGCTCTCAGAACGAGTACTGCATGAAGAATGAAGTTCTCAGAGCGAGTACTGCATGAAGAATGAGCTCTCAGAACGAGTCCTGCATGAAGAATGAAGCTCTCAGAACGAGTACTGCATGAAGAATGAAGCTCTCAGAACGAGTACTGCATGAAGAATGAAGCTCTCAGAACGAGTACTGCATGAAGAATAAGCTCTCAGAGTGATACTGCATGAAGAATGAAGCTCTCAGAACGAGTACTGCATGAAGAATGAGCTCTCAGAGGACTACTGCATGAAGAATGAAGCCTCAGAATGAGTACTGCATGAAGAATGACTCAGAACATCTCATGAAGAATGTCAGAGTACTGCATGAAGAATGAAGCTCTCAGAGAGTACTGCATGAAGAATGATGTCTCAGAGAGTACTGCATGAAGAATTAGCTCTCAGAAGAGTACTGCATGAAGAATGAAGTCTCAGAGCGAGTACTGCATGAAGAATGAGCTCTCAGAACGAGTCCTGCATGAAGAATGAGCTCTCAGAGAGTGTAGATACCGAAGAATGAATGAGCTCTCAGAACGAGTACTCATGAAGAATGAAGCTCTCAGAGGAGTACTGATGAAGAATAAGCTCTCAGAGAGTACTGCATGAAGAATGAAGCCTCAGAGCAGTACTGCATGAAGAATGATGCTCTCAGAGTGAGTACTGCATGAAGAATGAGCTCTCAGAGGAGTACTGCATGAAGAATGAGGCTCTCAGAGTGAGTACTGCATGAAGAATGAGCTCTCAGAGTGAGTACTGCATGAAGAATGAATCTCAGAGTGAGACTCATGAAGAAGAGCTCTCAGAGTGAGTACTGCTGAGAATGAGGTCTCAGAGTGAGTACTGCATGAAGAATGAGCTCTCAGAGTGAGACTGCATGAAGAATGAGGCTCTCAGAGTGAGTACTGCATGAAGAATGAAGCTCTCAGAGCGAGTACTGCATGAAGAATGAGCTCCAGAGTGAGTACTGAATGAAGATACTCAGAGTGAGTACTGCATGAAGAATGAAGCTCTCGAGTACTCTGAAGTGAGGCTCTCAAGTGAGTACTGCATGAAGAATGAAGCCTCAGAGGAGTACTGCATGAAGAATGAGCTCTCAGAGTGTATGCATGAAATGAAGCTCTAGAGTAGTACGAATGAAGAACCTCAGAGTGAGTACTGATGAAGCTCTCAGAGTGAGTACTGAATGAAGCTCTCAGAGTGAGTACTGCATGAAGAATGAAGCTCTCAGAGCGAGTACTGCATGAAGAATGAGGCTCTCAGAGTGAGTACTGCATGAAGAATGAAGCTCTCAGAGTGAGTACTGAATGAAGAATGAAGCTCTCAGAGTGAGTACTGAATGAAGCTCTCAGAGTGAGTACTGCATGAAGAATGAAGCTCTCAGAGTGAGTACTGAATGAAGCTCTCAGAGTGAGTACTGAATGAAGCTCTCAGAGTGAGTACTGCATGAAGAATGAAGCTCTCAGAGTGAGTACTGAATGAAGCTCTCAGAGTAGTGAATGAAGCTCCAGAGTGAGTACTGCATGAAGAATGAAGCTCTCAGAGTGAGTACTGAATGAAGCTCTCAGAGTACTGAATGAAGCTCTCAGAGTGAGTACTGCATGAAGAATGAAGCTCTCAGAGTGAGTACTGCATGAATAATGAAGCTCTCAGAGTGAGTACTGCATGAAGAATGAAGCCTCAGAGTGAGTACTGCATGAAGAATGAAGCTCTCAGAGTGAGTACTGCATGAAGAATGAAGCTCTCAGAGTGAGTACTGCATGAAGAATGATGCTCTCAGAGTGAGTACTGCATGAAGAATGAAGCTCTCAGAGTGAGTACTGCATGAAGAATGAAGCTCTCAGAGTGAGTACTGCATGAAGAATGAAGCTCTCAGAGTGAGTACTGCATGAAGAATGAAGCTCTCAGAGTGAGTACTGCATGAAGAATGAAGCTCTCAGAGTGAGTACTGCATGAAGAATGATGCTCTCCGAGTGAGTACTGCATGAAGAATGAAGCTCTCAGAGTGAGTACTGCATGAAGAATGAAGCTCTCAGAGTGAGTACTGCATGAAGAATGAAGCTCTCAGAGTGAGTACTGCATGAAGAATGAAGCTCTCAGAGTGAGTACTGCATGAAGAATGAAGCTCTCAGAGTGAGTACTGCATGAAGAATGAAGCTCTCAGAGTGAGTACTGCATGAAGAATGAAGCTCTCAGAGTGAGTACTGCATGAAGAATGAAGCTCTCAGAGTGAGTACTGCATGAAGAATGATGCTCTCAGAGTGAGTACTGCATGAAGAATGAAGCTCTCAGAGTGAGTACTGCATGAAGAATGAGGCTCTCAGAGTGAGTACTGCATGAAGAATGAGGCTCTCAGAGTGAGTACTGCATGAAGAATGAAGCTCTCAGAGTGAGTACTTCATGAAGAATGAAGCTCTCAGAGTGAGTACTGCATGAAGAATGAAGCTCTCAGAGTGAGTACTGCATGAAGAATGAAGCTCTCAGAGTGAGTACTGCATGAAGAATGAGGCTCTCAGAGTGAGTACTGCATGAAGAATGAGGCTCTCAGAGTGAGTACTGCATGAAGAATGAAGCTCTCAGAGTGAGTACTTCATGAAGAATGAAGCTCTCAGAGTGAGTACTGCATGAAGAATGAAGCTCTCAGAGTGAGTACTGCATGAAGAATGAAGCTCTCAGAGTGAGTACTGCATGAAGAATGAAGCTCTCAGAGTGAGTACTGCATGAAGAATGAAGCTCTCAGAGTGAGTACTGCATGAAGAATGAAGGGGAAAATCATCTACTTTGTTTTCAAAGGAAAGTCTGTGTTTTGTACTTGCTTAACTAATTGCCTGCTGTAATAATTACCTGCTTTTGCTAATTTAGTCCTCCTGCTGCTGCTCAGAGTCTTGCAAGGTTCACATGTCAGTCATGTTCAGTCTTGCAAGGTGTGCATGTCAGTCTTGTTCAGTCTTGCAAGATGTACATATCAGTAATGTTCAGTCTTGCAAGGTGTGCATGTCAGTCTTGTTCAGTCTTGCAAGGTGTGCATTTCAGTCTTGTTCAGTCTTGCAAGGTGTGCATGTCAGTCTTGTTCAGTCTTGCAAGATGTACATGTCAGTAATGTTCAGTTTTGCAAGGTGTGCATGTCAGTCTTGGTCAGTCTTGCAAGGTGTGCATGTCAGTCTTGTTCAGTCTTGCAAGATGTACATGTCAGTAATGTTCAGTTTTGCAAGGTGTGCATGTCAGTCTTGTTCAGTTTTGCAAGGTGTGCATGTCAGTCTTGTTCAGTCTTGCAAGATGTACATGTCAGTAATGTTCAGTTTTGCAAGGTGTGCATGTCAGTCTTGTTCAGTCTTGCAAGATGTACATGTCAGTAATGTTCAGTTTTGCAAGGTGTGCATGTCAGTCTTGTTCAGTCTTGCAAGATGTACATGTCAGTAATGTTCAGTTTTGCAAGGTGTGCATGTCAGTCTTGTTCAGTCTTGCAAGGTGTGCATGTCAATCTTGCAAGGTGTGCATGTCAGTCTTGTTCAGTCTTGCAAGGTGTGCATGTCAATCATGTTCATAGTCTTGCAAGGTGGGCATGTCAATCATGTCAATCATGCAAGGTGTGCATTTCAGTTTTACAAGGTATGCATGTCAGTTTTGCAAGGTGTGTATGTCACTCATGTTCAGAGTCTTGCAAGGTGTGCATGTCAATCTTGTTCAGTCTTGCAAGGTGTGCCTGTCAGCACATGTCAGTCATGCAAGGTGTGCCTGTCAGCGCATGTCAGTCATGCAAGGTGTGCCTGTCAGCACATGTCAGTCATGCAAGGTGTGCCTGTCAGCACATGTCAGTCATGCAAGGTGTGCCTGTCAGCACATGTCAGTCATGCAAGGTGTGCCTGTCAGCACATGTCAGTCATGCAAGGTGTGCCTGTCAGCACATGTCAGTCATGCAAGGTGTGCCTGTCAGCACATGTCAGTCATGCAAGGTGTGCCTGTCAGCACATGTCAGTCATGCAAGGTGTGCCTGTCAGCACATGTCAGTCATGCAAGGTGTGCCTGTCAGCACATGTCAGTCATGCAAGGTGTGCCTGTCAGCACATGTCAGTCATGCAAGGTGTGCCTGTCAGCACATGTCAGTCATGCAAGGTGTGCCTGTCTGTATTGTTGCGACTATTGTCTCTCTGGTTTTTAATTGAAGATCTTCACTGTGTTCGCGTGTTTGTGTGTGCGCGTGCGTGTGTTTGTTTAGTACGCGAAGTGCGTGCGTGTGTGTGTCGAGTGTCTTAGTCGGGCATGCGGGAAAATGGGCTTGCGTGTGTGATCATGTGACGTGGATATAGTATATTTGCGTGTGAAAGTTCATGAATGAGTATGAGGTGGGTGTACTTTCTTGCGTGAGTGATGCGGGGGACGCGTGCGTGCGTGCGTGCGTGCGTGCGTGCGGGCGTGCATACGGAACAAGGGTATCAATAAGGTGACTTATAACGTGACCACGGAGGAGAGGACAAGTGTGTAGGTGATCACCTGCCAGACTTATACCAAACAATCCACGGAACGAGTGGGTTTTGAACCCCAGGGAACCTCCAGGGAAGTGCATAAGACACTGGGCTAACTATGTATATTTATACACCATAGGGAGGTTAACATGGACCCCACGGGGCCCATGTTAACCTCGTGAATGCATCTTCTGATTTACTTCAGACCTTCAATGCTAATATACAGCTACATTACAAACTTATGCCACACTCTAAACTTTCCGTCCTGTGGGGTGTCATCGAGACTGTGGGAGACTGTGGGAGACTGTGGGAGGGTAATGCAGTATGGGGACACCTTCCTGGCCTCGCCCAGATATCGTAATACAGCTAAGTTTGTGTAGTGTTTGTATATGAAGCCTCGAACACTGATTGCCCTGGTTTAACATCACAGGTTTACAGCTTCGAATAAATGTAATGTTATTATTATAATGCAGGGGTTCTCAACTAGGGGGGGGGATTCCTCCCCTGGGGGAATTTTAAGGCGTTTCAAGGGGAATTAGGACCATTACTCAACAAAGTGTGATGTCCTGCAGATTCTGTACAATATGTAGAATTGTAGTTTGTTTTTAATATAATACGTGACAATCAATAAAATTGATTGAATGTCACAGAATAAATTAAAAATAAAGATAAATATTTAACTTTTTATCTGACTTATTCTTGTTTTATTATTCACAGAATTTTGAGCCCATCATGAGTGTCAAAAAAAAAGAGAGTACGATGATTCATATATTCAATATGGGTTCACATCCATCATCATTATCAATGGAGAAGGAAGACCTCAATGTGTTATTTATCGAATGATTCTAAGACATGTGAAACCCAATACCACGGGAGATAGTAAACAAGGAGATGCCCAAAGAATAGTGAAGATAAAATACCAGAAAATACTGGTGAAGGCGCCATTGTTAGTACAAGTGCTGAAGACAGTAATGAGACAGAAAAATTAGCACCAGTAGGGAATACAGTCACGAGAAACCAAGGCAAATATAAACCAGACCTATGCAAATTCTATGCATTAGGTATCTGCAGGTATGGAATATCTGGAAAAACAGATGTGACGTGCAACTTTGACCACCCCAGAAAATGCCGTGCCCGTATGACAACAGGAGAATGCAACCTTCCTTCCTGTAAGCTTCTCCACCCTGAAATGTGTCACTCTTCAGTTCAGGAAAGACAGTGCTATAACTTACGCTGCCAGGCACACCACCTAAAGGGTACAAGAAGATACAGAACATCCAGACCAAAACATGGGTAGCCACAACCACTCAAGAGACATTTTTTTTTTAGTGCCAGGAAGGAAAAAAAGCTGGCAGGAAATGACAGAAATCGTACACCAACTCCGATCATTTCTGGACTGGAATCATAGTCGACGGCCTCCACTCCAAAACAACAGATATTAGTACCAGGGAAAAAAGTCCCCTCCCCCATACCACCAATACGATGACATTCATCTTTGCAAATATACAGGGTCTAAAGCCAGCAACGAACAACAAAATATCCTTTATCCGTGGACTGCTTACAGAGTCAAACGCAATGTTCACGGTTTTCACAGAGACCCACATAAAGCATCACTTGGACAATGAAATGTGAATCCCGGGTTACAACCTATTCAGATGTGACAGAGTGAACAGGCAAAAGGGGGGAGGGGAAGTTGGCCTGTGCGTTACAAAGTCACTTATATGCTCAGAACTGCTAAACACCTCAAATGATGTAGTTGGTTTTGGCAGTAAAGATCGAGAACCAAAACCTGGTCATCGTGGTTGTATACAAGCCTCCGGATGCAACGTCCCAACAATTCCAGGAACAGCTTCTGAAAATTGACCACTGTCTGGAAAATGTTCCAGCTCCTGCCGCAAACAACTTGCTCCTGGGGGACTTCAACCTAAGGAACCTAAAATGGAGGAATGTAGCAAATAATGTGGTAGCAGAGATAACACCAAGAGGCAGTTCAGATGAAAACTCGCACACACACGAGCTTTTAAATCTCTGCACCAAATTCACCTTAAACCAGCAATTAATAGAGCCAACAAGACTGGAGAATACACTGGACCTCATCTTCATTAACAATGATGATCTGATACGAAATATTACCATATCAAAAACAATATACTCAGATCACAACATAACAGAGATTCAGACACGAGGGAACCTTCCCCAAATTCAACTTCAGTAACTAAAACATAAGGTGGGACCAAGTCAACTAGGTCCTAAATGATATAAACTGGGAAGATAGCCTAAGCAACACGGATCCAAACCTATGTCTAGAACAAATTAACTCAAGGCATATTCCCTTAAGGAAAAGGAAGAGAGGATGTAAAGTAGAAAGATAAAGGCGCACCCTATACAGGCGAAGGCAAAGAATAACAGAGTGGCTAAAAGAGGCCAATATATCTGTAATACGAAGGGAGACACTGGTCAGAGAAGTAGCAAACATCGAACTTAAGCTAAATGAATCTTACAAGAGTCAAGAAACGCGGGAAGAACTAAAAACAATAAATGAAATTGAAGGAAACCCAAAATATTTCTTTTATGTCAAATCTAAGTCGAGAACAACATCCAGTATTGGGCGCCTACTTAGACGAGATGGGTCCTACACAGATGACAGCAAGATGAGTGAGCTACTCAAGTCTCAGTATGACTCGGTTTTTAGTAAGCGGCTAACCAGACTGATATTCGAAGACCTAAATGAATTTTTCATGAGCGAGACACAAAATTTGATAGACTCAAACCTATCTGATATTATTCTAACGCCAAATGACTTCGAAAAGGCTATAAATGACATGCCCATGCACTCTGCCCCAGGCCCAGACTCATAGAACTCCGTGTTCATCAAGAACTGCAAGAAGCCCCTTCTCCATCTTATGGAGGAGCATGGACACAGGGGTCGTCCCACAGCTCCACAAAGGGGGCAGTAAAGCAATAGCAAAGAACTACAGACCAATAGCACTAACATTCCATATTATAAAAATCTTTGAAAGGGTTCTATGAAGCAAGATCACCACTCATCCAGAAACCCATCAGTTACACAACCCAGGGCAACATGGGTTTAAAGCAGGTCGCTCCTGTCTGTCCCAACTACTGGACCACTACGACAAGGTCCTGAATGCTCTAGAAGATTAACAAAACCCAGATGTAGTATACAAAGACTTTGCAAAAGCCTTTGACAAGTGTGACCATGGTGTAATAGCACACAAAATGCGTGATAAAGGAATAACAGGAAAAGTTAGTAGATGGATCTATAATTTTCTAACAAATAGAATACAAAGAGTAGTAGTAAACAGAGTAAAGTCTGAGGCGGCTACTGTGAAAAGCTCTGTTCCACAAGGCACAGTACTCGCTCCCATCCTGTTCCTCGTCCTCATATCTGACATAGAAAGGGATGTAAGCCACAGCACCGTGTCTTCCTTTGCAGATGACACCCGAATTTGCATGACAGTGTCATCCATTGAAGACACTGCAAGACTCCAGGCGGACATCAACCAAATCTTTAAATGGGCCGCAGAAAACAATATGAAGTTCAATGATAAGAAATTTCATCTACTCCGATGTGGAAAAAATGAGGAAATTAAAACTATATCGAAGTATAAAACAAATTCCAACCACACAATAGAGCGAAAAACTAATGTAAAAGACCTGGGAGTGATCAAGTCGGAAGATCTCACCTTCAAAGACCATAACATTGTATCAATCGCATCTGCTAGAAAACTGACAGGATGGATAATGAGAACCTTCAAAACTAGGAATGCCAATCCCATGATGACACTCTTCAAGTTGCTTGTTCTATCTAGGCTGGAATATTGCTGCACACTAAGATCACCTTTCAAGGCAGGTGAAATTGCTGAACTAGAAAATGTATAGAGAATCTTCACAGCACGCATAACTGCGATAAAACACCTCAATTACTGGGAATGCTTGAAGTTCCTCAACCTGTACTCCCTAGAACGCAGGCGGGAGAGATTCGTGATTATATATACTTGGAAAATCCTAGAGGGATTAGTACCAAATTTACACACGAGAGTCACTCCCTATGAAAAGCAGGGGTGCCACTAGCACGATGAAAGACAACACAATAAGTGTCAGGGGCCCAAGACATTTCAACTGCCTCCCAGCATACATAAGGGGATTACCAATAGACCCCTGGCTGTCTTCAAGAAGGCGCTGGACAGACACCTACGTCAGTACCTGACCAGACGAGATGTGGTTCGTACGGCCAACATTAACAGCCTGGTTGATTAGGTCCTGTTCCACTAGGTTGCGTGCGGCCAACAGTAAGAGCCTGGTTGATCAGGCCCTGATCCACCATGAGGCCTGGTCACAGGCCGCTGGGGCGTTGACCCCCGAAACCCTCTCCAGGTATACTCCAGGTAAGAAACCAACAAAGTTGAAACAACATTTGCACAATGTTTATCTTCAACACAGACGACGACAAAAGCTTTTTTGAACGTCGTGGGAAAGTTCTCAAAAATATGAAGATGAATTGAACATCGGTATTCCAAGAAATGAACCGAAGGGTTATTGAAGCTTCTTATTTCGTAGCAAGGCGGAAAAAAAACCATACACTTGGGGAAACTTTGATCAAACCTTGTGTTCTAAGACTGGTGGAAATTGTGTTGGTAAATTCATTAGAGAACAAACTTGCAGCAGTTTCACTGTTCAAATGAGTATCAGCAACATGGCCGTTGATATCAAGGATCAAGTTACACAGAAGATCAAGTCTGCAGCATTTGGCATATTTTCAGTTCAGCTCGATACGTCAATTGATGTGGCGTCGTGTTCCCAGTTGCTTTGTGTGCAAGACATGTTCACTCACGTTCATTAAAGAGAAGTTTCTCTTTTGTTTTCTTCTTGAAACAACTATCAAGGTCTCACATACTGTGGAAAAGCTTTCATCTTTCTTTAAATCAGAATTTTTTTGTGGGATAACGTGTATGGTGGTGTAGAGATGGAGCACCATCTATGTTGTGGTGGTGTAGAGATGGAACACCAGCTATGTTGTGGTGGTGTAGAGATGGAACACCAGCTATGTTGTGGTGGTGTAGAGATGGAACACCAGCTATGTTGTGGTGGTGTAGAGATGAAGCACCAGCTATGTTGTGGTGGTGTAGAGATGGAGCACCAGCTATGTTGTGGTGGTGTAGAGATGGAACACCAGCTATGTTGTGGTGGTGTAGAGATGGAGCACCATCTATGTTGTGGTGGTGTAGAGATGGAACACCAGCTATGTTGTGGTGGTGTAGAGATGGAGCACCAGCTATGTTGTGGTGGTGTAGAGATGGAGCACCATCTATGTTGTGGTGGTGTAGAGATGGAACACCAGCTATGTTGTGGTGGTGTAGAGATGGAACACCAGCTATGTTGTGGTGGTGTAGAGATGGAGCACCAGCTATGTTGTGGTGGTGTAGAGATGAAGCACCAGCTATGTTGTGGTGGTGTACAGATGGAGCACCAGCTATGTTGTGGTGGTGTACAGATGGAGCACCAGCTATGTTGTGGTGGTGTAGTGATGGAGCACCAGCTATGTTGTGGTGGTGTACAGATGGAGCACCAGCTATGTTGTGGTGGTGTACAGATGGAACACCAGCTATGTTGTGGTGGTGTAGAGATGGAGCACCAGCTATGTTGTGGTGGTGTAGAGATGGAGCACCAGCTATGTTGTGGTGGTGTAGAGATGGAGCACCAGCTATGTTGTGGTGGTGTAGAGATGAAGCACCAGCTATGTTGTGGTGGTGTACAGATGGAGCACCAGCTATGTTGTGGTGGTGTACAGATGGAGCACCAGCTATGTTGTGGTGGTGTAGTGATGGAGCACCAGCTATGTTGTGGTGGTGTACAGATGGAGCACCAGCTATGTTGTGGTGGTGTAGTGATGGAGCACCAGCTATGTTGTGGTGGTGTACAGATGGAGCACTAGCTATGTTGGGACAAAATCTGGATTTCAATTTTGTGTGAAAAATGGAACTTTAAAAGTGAAAGACATACAATGTATGAACCATGGTCAGACACTGACCTCAAAAACACTTCCGGTTCAACTAGGGAAGGTTTGCATCAAAGAATTCAAATTGTGGATTTTATCAAAAGAGAAGGTGACACCTCACGAGTTTTGAAGCAGTTATGTATTAACATGGACCCACACCATCATTTGCTGCTTTCCCACACAAATGTTTGATGACTTTCAAGAGAAAATGTAACTGAGCGACTATTATAACTTGGAGATGAGCTCAAATTATTTTTTGAAGTTCAGGGTAAGATGGGTTTTATTTGCCTGGCTACATGATGAGGCATGCATCATGTGCATGATGAGGCATGCATCATGTGCTTTACTTATTTGGTTGATATTTTTGATCCTCTGAAAAAACTGATTCTTCAGATGCAAGGAAGGAATATCAAAATCATAAAATTCATGGATTCCTTGCAAGCTTTCATGGAAAATTGGAAGAGAAATTCAAGACTAAGAATGTTGCAATGTTTGAGAAAGTGTCATCAGTTGTTGTTGCTGGTGGTCAACACAAGTGCTTCCAGAATTTAAAAAAAAAATGAAATTTTGCAGCATTTGACAGCACTGGAAAATAAATTCAGCCACTATTTTCTTGAACTCAGTGATGAGAAGTTGGATTTAGTGCGAAATCCATTTAAAAAAAGTTCCTGATTGTCTCAAGATGAATTTCAGGAGCTGAAGACTGATTCAGGAGCAAGACAGGTGTTCGATGAGAAAGCAGTCATAGAATTTTGGCCCTTCATGTGCGATTCCTAGCCAAAGGTGCCAGAAAGAGGTATCCATGCAATGCTTCCATTCGTGCCAATATATCTTCGTGAGTCAGACTTTTCAACTTTGTTGCATGTGAAACGAAGCATCGAAGTAGATTGCAGGTTGAAAATGACCTGTGTTTTGCTTGTTCAAACTCTTCTCTGCGTATCCAAGAACTAGCCAAGAAAAACACAAAGATAATCTTCAACAGTAAAATGAAATACAATACCCTGGCATTCTATTGAATTTTATGTTTATTGAAGTTTGCTTCAGTAACTTTACTCTCTTAAGTAATTACTTATGAATATAAAAAAAAATCTTTTATTTAAGTTTGAAAATTCATCAACATTTCTCTGTTGTTATTAAATGTGTAAAACTCCATTATAAAAATAATCCAAGTAAATGTGTATGTAATAGTATAGAAGAAAAAGAATTTCAATATTATATGCATATTATTTAGAATGCAAATTTTGAGTCAGACAATGATGGGAAGTAGGGAGTGACAGTCAGACAATGATGGGAAGTAGGGAGTGACAGTCAGACAATGATGGGAAGTAGGGAGTGACAGTCGACAATGATGGGAAGTAGGGAGTGACAGTCGACAATGATGGGAAGTAGGGAGTGACAGTCAGACAATGATGGGAAGTAGGGAGTGACAGTCAGACAATGATGGGAAGTAGGGAGTGACAGTCAGACAATGATGGGAAGTAGGGAGTGACAGTCAGACAATGATGGGAAGTAGGGAGTGACAGTCTGACAATGATGGGAAGTAGGGAGTGACAGTCTGACAATGATGGGAAGTAGGGAGTGACAGTCTGACAATGATGGGAAGTAGGGAGTGACAGTCTGACAATGATGGGAAGTAGGGAGTGACAGTCTGACAATGATGGGAAGTAGGGAGTGACAGTCTGACAATGATGGGAAGTAGGAGTGACAGTCGACAATGATGGGAAGAGGGAGTGACAGTCTGACAATGATGGGAAGAGGGAGTGACAGTCTGACAATGATGGGAAGTAGGGAGTGACAGTCTGACAATGATGGGAAGTAGGGAGTGACAGTCGACAATGATGGGAAGTAGGGAGTGACAGTCTGACAATGATGGGAAGGAGGAGTGACAGTCGACAATGATGGAAGTAGGGAGTGACAGTCTGACAATGATGGGAAGTAGGAGTGACAGTCTGACAATGATGGGAAGTAGGGAGTGACAGTCTGACAATGATGGGAAGTAGGGAGTGACAGTCTGACAATGATGGAAGTAGGAGTGACAGTCGACAATGATGGGAAGTAGGGAGTGACAGTCTGACAATGATGGGAAGGAGGAGTGACAGTCAGACAATGATGGGAAGGAGGGAGTGACAGTCTGACAATGATGGGAAGTAGGGAGTGACAGTCTGACAATGATGGGAAGTAGGGAGTGACAGTCTGACAATGATGGGAAGTAGGGAGTGACAGTCTGACAATGATGGGAAGTAGGGAGTGACAGTCAGACAATGATGGGAAGTAGGGAGTGACAATTAGACAATGATGGGAAGTAGGGAGTGACA
>WNWK01002898.1:0-112500 GCA_009830355.1 Cherax destructor | reverse complement strand
GTGTCCCTGGTGAGGTGGAGTGTCCCTGGTGAGGTGGAGTGTCAGTGGTGAGGTGAAGTGTCCCTGGGGAGGTGGAGTGTCCCTGGTGAGGTGGAGTGTCCCTGGTGAGGTGGAGTGGCCCTGGTGAGGTGGAGTGTCAGTGGTGAGGTGAAGTGTCCCTTTGGACGTGGAGTGTCCCTGGTGAGGTGGAGTGTCCCTGGTGAGGTGGAGTGGCCCTGGTGAGGTGGAGTGTCCCTGGTGAGGTGGAGTATCCCTGGTGAGGTGGAGTGGCCCTGGTGAGGTGGAGTGTCCTTGGTGAGGTGAAGTGTCCTTGGTGAGGTGGAGTGTCAGTGGTGAGGTGGAGTGTCAGTGGTGAGGAGGAGTGTCCCTGGTGAGGTGGAGTGTCAGTGGTGAGGCGGAGTGTCAGTGGTGAGGTGGAGTGTCAGTGGTGAGGCGGAGTGTCAGTGGTGAGGCGGAGTGTCAGTGGTGAGGTGGAGTGTCAGTGGTGAGGCGGAGTGTCAGTGGTGAGGTGGAGTGTCAGTGGTGAGGCGGAGTGTCAGTGGTGAGGTGGAGTGTCAGTGGTGAGGAGGAGTGTCCCTGGTGAGGTGGAGTGGCCCTGGTGAGGTGGAGTGTCAGTGGTGAAGTGGAGTGTCATTTGTGAGGTGGAGTGTCAGTGGTGAGGTGGAGTGTCAGGGGTGAGGCGGAGTGTCAGCGGCGAGGCGGAGTGTCAGTGGTGAGGTGGAGTGTCATTTGTGAGGTGGAGTTTCAGTGGTGAGGTGGAGTGTCAGGGGTGAGGTGGAGTGTCAGTGGTGAGGCGGAGTGTCAGTGGTGAGGCGGAGTGTCAGCGGCGAGATGGAGTGTCAGTGGCGAGGCGGAGTGTCAGTTGTGAGGCGGAGTGTCAGCGGCGAGGCGGAGTGTCAGTGGTGAGGTGGAGTGTCAGCGGCGAAGCGGAGTGTCAGCGGCGAGGCGGAGTGTCAGCGGCGAGGCGGAGTGTCAGCGGCGAGGTGGAGTGTCAGCGGCGAGGCGGAGTGTCAGCGGCGAGGCGGAGTGTCAGCGGCGAAGCGGAGTGTCAGCGGCGAGGCGGAGTATCAGCGGCGAGGTGGAGTGTCAGCGGCGAGGCGTGGTGTCAGTGGTGAGGCGGAGTGTCAATGGTGAGGTGGAGTGTCAGCGGCGAGGCGGAGTGTCAGCGGCGAGGCGGAGTGTCAGCGGCGAGGCGGAGTGTCAGCGGCGAGGTGGAGTGTCAGCGGCGAGGCGGAGTGTCAGCGGCGAGGTGGAGTGTCAGCGGCGAGGCGGAGTGTCAGCGGCGAGGCGGAGTGTCAGCGGCGAGGCGGAGTGTCAGCAGCGAGGCGGAGTGTCAGCGGCGAGGCGGAGTGTCAGCGGCGAGGCGGAGTGTCAGCGGCGAGGCGGAGTGTCAGCGGCGAGGCGGAGTGTCAGCGGCGAGGCGGAGTGTCAGCGGCGAGCGGAGTGTCAGCGGCGAGGCGGAGTGTCAGCGGCGAGGCGGAGTGTCAGCGGCGAGGCGGAGTGTCAGCGGCGAGGCGGAGTGTCAGCGGCGAGGCGGAGTGTCAGCGGCGAGGCGGAGTGTCAGCGGCGAAGCGGAGTGTCAGCGGCGAGGCGGAGTGTCAGCGGCGAGGCGGAGTGTCAGCGGCGAGGCGGAGTGTCAGCGGCGAAGCGGAGTGTCAGCGCGAGGCGGAGTGTCAGCGGCGAAGCGGAGTTCAGCGGCGAAGCGGAGTGTCAGCGGCGAGGCGGAGTGTCAGCGGCGAGGCGGAGTGTCAGCGGCGAGGCGGAGTGTCAGCGGCGAGGCGGAGTGTCAGCGGCGAGGCGGAGTGTCAGCGGCGAGGCGGAGTGTCAGCGGCGAGGCGGAGTGTCAGCGGCGAGGCCTTCAGTACTGGTGCTCTGTGTCAAGGAGGTCAAGGTCAGTTTCAGTTGTCTGGAATAGAAAGATGATGGAAGCCGCTGTGGCTAATGGGTAGAAGCACTTAGTGATCAATGGTGGTGGTGGTAGTAGTAGTAGTAGTAGTAGTAGTAGTAGTAGTAGTAGTAGTAGTAGTAGTAGTAGTAGTAGTAGTTGTAGCAGTCGAAATACTGGTACGAGGCTTTAGTTAGTCAGTATAATATCTTTATTTGTACCCCATACCCATGGTGTGGGCGGTAGTCAAAAGATTACAGAGGTACATAATGGGTCCAGGGACTGGACCCCCAAAGTTTTGATAGCTGAACAAGTTACAAAGGTAATGAATCATCTACACGTTTATACATGGTCACAGTCATGAAAAAATACAAAGTAATGAACCATTCACCCGGTCACACCCGGTCACAACTGTAATGAGTTATTAGTGCAAATATTAATTGGATCATACACACAGACACACACACACACACACACAGACACTCACACACACACACACACACACACACACACACACACACACACACACACACACACACACACACAGTCTCGACCCCTGCAACCACAATTAGGTGAGTACAATTATGTGAGTACACACATACACACACACACACACACATACACACACACACACACACACACACACACACACACACACACACATACACACACATACACACACACACACACATACACACACACACATACACACACACACACACACACACACACACAGCGGCAGCATATGGGCGACTGGCAAACCTAAGATTAGCGTTCCGTTACCTTAACAAGGAATCGTTCAAGACACTGTATACCGTGTACGTCAGGCCCATACTAGAATATGCAGCACCAGTCTGGAACCCACACCTGGTCAAGCACGTAAAGAAACTAGAGAAAGTGCAAAGGTTTGCGACAAGGTTAGTTCCACAACTCAGGGGTCTGTCTTATGAAGAAAGATTGAGGGAAATAGGACTAACAACACTGGAGGAAAGAAGGGTCAGAGGAGACATGATAACGACATACAAAATACTGCGGGGAATTGACAAGGTAGATAGTGATAGGATGTTTCAGAGAGGGAACACAGAAACAAGGGGACACAACTGGAAGCTGAAGACTCAGATGAGTCAAAGGGATGTCAGGAAGCATTTCTTCAGCCACAGAGTAGTCAGGAAGTGGAATAGTCTAGATATAGTGGAGGCAGGAACCATACATAGTTTTAAGACAAGGTATGATAAAGCTCATGAAGCAGGGAGAGCAGAGACCCATTAGCAGACAGCGAAGAGGCGGGGCCAGGAGCTGAGTCTCGACCCCTGCAACCACAATTAGGTGAGTACAATTAGGTGAGTACACACACACACACACACACACACACACATACACACACACACACACACACACACACATACACACACACACACATACACACACACACACATACACACACACACACACACACACACAACAGGCCTAGTGTCTAATCGACATGTGCCTAGGACAAAATGGTAACTAACTAACACACACACACACACACACACACACACACGTGGCAATGCTTTATTTACAGTGAACAAAGTCAGAGTATTTTTCCAGAATGGTCTGTAATATACCACTGTGGATAAAATACTTTGCCATTTCTTGAACATTTCTGAGTGAGTTGTCTCTTAATTCATTCATTTTATCACACTCCAGTACATAATGACGCAGGGTGTGACGCACTCCAGTACATAATGACGCAGGGTGTGACAATAGTCCATCTGGCGAAGTTTACATTTTGTTTGGTCTACATCTGGTGGTGGTGATTTAACCTGCCAAAGATACTTGTAACCCAGCCGGAGGCGGGCGGTAGTGACATCCAAGAGTCTGCTTATTTTGTTGGATGCACCATAGACATGTGGCTCCTCCTGCATGATAGAATGATGATAGATGGACTGACTGGTGTCAGTCTCCCTGAGTCTTAAGTCAATAATGTTCAGTTGAAGTTCTTTTTGTATTATTGTTCTCAAACTGCTAACTGACAAGCCAAGATTGTAATCTACTCCTTCTTTGAAAGCATACAACTTAGCCAATTTATCAGTTCTATCATGCATCTGGAGACCAATGTGAGATGGAATCCACAGCATGTGCACTCTGACTCCACTGTCCAAAATCCTACTATACCTGTGCCTGGCTTCTGACACGAGCATGCCACAGTTTATACTTAATGAGTTGAGAGCATTTATGGATGACAGAGAATCAGTTACAATTAAAGTGTCAACCTTAGATACATGGACGCATTTGAGTGCAAGGAGTATGGCAAACAGTTCTGTCTGAAGGGTAGAGGCCCAGTTATTGATGCGTGCTCCAATTTCTTTAAGAGAGCCATCACTCTGTATGACAACAGCAGCACTACCAGCTGCACCAGTGTATGACAACAGCAGCACTACCAGCTGCACCAGTGTATGACAACAGCAGCACTACCAGCTGCACCAGTGTATGACAACAGCAGCACTACCAGCTGCACCAGTGTATGACAACAGCAGCACTACCAGCTGCACCAGTGTATGACAACAGCAGCACTACCAGCTGCACCAGTGTATGACAACAGCAGCACTACCAGCTGCACCAGTGTATGACAACAGCAGCACTACCAGCTGCACCAGTGTATGACAACAGCAGCACTACCAGCTGCACCAGTGTATGACAACAGCAGCACTACCAGCTGCACCAGTGTATGACAACAGCAGCACTACCAGCTGCACCAGTGTATGACAACAGCAGCACTACCAGCTGCACCAGTGGATTGGTGAACAGAACCATCAACGTAAATAATTTGTGAAAGACTGTTCTGTATGACTAAGTTATCAATACAGCTTAAAGCATCCTGTTTGGCTTCAAGGCGAAGCTTTGGCTGTGATTTAAGTATTTTTGGGGAAAATGGAGGGATGGTAGTTTGGAATGGGATAATATCCCATGGAGGGGGAAGTGCCGCTGTTGCCTTACTTGATATAGATCATTTAGCTGGTTCATGAGGAGGTCGATTCCAGTTTTTTTTTTATCCATCTGGAGGAGTGTTCACCAGTGCTGAGGAAAATTTAGAGGGCTTGTCTAAGCATTTTGATCCCATTGAGGATAATTCTTTTAGTAATACGATCTCTGATGCTTGTTATGTCAAGTTCTTTCCGCATATTTAAAATTTTGGCAGTACGAAGACATCCTATGATGATCCTCATTGGTTGGTTCTGCAGTCTCTCACCACCACTCTCACTATCACCATTCTCACCATTACTCTCACCATCACCACTCTCACCATCACCACTGTCACCATTACCACTCTCACCATTACCACTCTCACCATCACCACTCACCATCACCACTGTCAACATCAGTTTCACCATCACCACTCTCACCATCATCATTCTCACCATCACCACTCACCATCAGTCTCGCCATCACCGCTCTCACCATCAGTCTCACCATCAGTCTCACCACCACTCTCAGTATCACCATTCTCACCATCACCACTCACTATCACCACTCTCACTATCACCACTCACCATTACCACTTTCACCATCACCACTTTCACCATCACTCTCATTATCATCACTTTCACCACTCTCATTATCACTCTCACTATCACAATCACTCTCACCAACACTCTCACTATCATCACTCACCACTCACCATCACCACTCTCACCATCACCACTCACCATCAAGCACGTTAACCTTTCCTACAATCATCAACCGCAATAAAAACTACCCCAGTCACAACAACAACTACCACTGCTAACACTCACAACAGCAACTACCACTGCTTACACTCACAACAGCAACTACCACTGCTTACACTCACAACAGCAACTACCACTGCTAATACTCACAACAACAACTACCACTGCTAACACTCACAACAACAACTACCACTGCTAACACTCACAACAGCAACTACCACTGCTAACACTCACAACAGCAACTACCACTGCTAACACTCACAACAACAACTACCACTGCTAACCCTCACAACAGCAACTACCACTGCTAACACACACCATCAACTACCACTGCTAACACTCACAACAACAACTACCACTGCTAGCAGTCACAACAGCAACTACCACTGCTAACACTTAAAACAACTACCAATACTAACACTCAAAACAACTACCAATACTAACAGTCACAACAACAACTACCACTATTAACAGTCACAACAACAACTACCGATACTAACAGTCACAGCAACAACTACCACTATTAACAGTCACAGCAACAACTACCACTGCTAACACTCACAACAACAACTACCACTGCTAACACTCACGACAACAACTACCACTGCTAACACTCACAACAACAACTACCACTACTAACACTCACAACAACACCTACCACTGCTAACACTCACAACAACAACTACCACTACTAACACTCACAACAGCAACTACCACTGCTAACACACAACAGCAACTACCACTGCTAACACTCACAACAACAACTACCACTGCTAGCAGTCACAACAGCAACTACCACTGCTAACACTCAAAACAACTACCAATACTAACACTCAAAACAACTACCAATACTAACAGTCAAACAACAACTACCACTTTAACATCACAACAACAACTACCATACTAACATCACAACAACAACTACCAAACAACAGCAGCAACAAATACCACTATTACAGCAACAAAACACCGCAACAACAACTACCCTGAACAACAACAATTAAACCCACAACAACTACCACTGCTAACCCAAAACAACTACCAATACTAACCCAAACAACTACCAATACTAACAATCACAACAACAACTACCACTTTTAACAGTCACAACAACAACTACCGATACTAACAGTCACAACAACAACTACCACTATTAACAGTCACAACAACAACTACCGATACTAACAGTCACAACAACAACTACCAATACTAACAGTCACAGCAACAAATACCACTATTAACAGTCATAACAACAACTACCACTGCTAACACTCACAACAACAACTACCACTGCTAACACTCACAACAACAACTACCACTACTAACACTCACAACAACCCTACCACTGCTAACACTCAAAACAACTACCAATACTAACACTCCAAACAACTACCAATACTAACAATCACAACAACAACTACCACTTTTAACAGTCACAACAACAACTACCAATACTAACAGTCACAACAACAACTACCACTATTAACAGTCACAACAACAACTACTGATACTAACAGTCACAGCAACAACTACCACTATTAACAGTCACAGCAACAACTACCACTGCTAACACTCACAACAACAACTACCACTGCTAACACTCACGACAACAACTACCACTGCTAACACTCACAACAACAACTACCACTACTAACACTCACAACAACACCTACCACTGCTAACACTCAAAACAACTACCAATACTAACACTCCAAACAACTACCAATACTAACAATCACAACAACAACTACCACTTTTAACAGTCACAACAACAACTACCAATACTAACAGTCACAGCAACAACTACCACTGCTAACACTCACAACAACAACTACCACTGCTAACACTCACAACAACTACCACTGCTAACACAATAACAACTACCACTGCTAACACTCACAACAACAACTACCACTGTTAACACTCACAACAACAACTACCACTGCTAACACTCACAACAACAACTACCACTGCTTACATCACAGAACTCCTGCTTACACTCACAACAGCAACTACCACTGCTTACACTCACAACAGCAACTACCACTGCTAACACTCACAACAACAACTACCACTGCTAACCCTCACAACAGCAACTACCACTGCTAAAACTCACAACAACAACTACCACTGCTAACACTCAAAACAACTGCCAATACTAACACTCAAAATAACTACCAATACTAACAATCACAACAACAACTACCACTATTAATAGTCACAACAACAACTACCAATACTAACAGTCACAACAACAACTACCACTGCTAACACTCACAACAACAACTGCCACTGCTAACACTCACAACAACAACTACCACTGCTAACACTCACAACAACAACTACCACTGCTAACACTCAAAACAACTACCAATACTAACACTCAAAATAACTACCAATACTAACAATCGCAACAACAACTACCACTATTAACAGTCACAACAGCAACTACCACTGCTAACACTCACAACAACTACTAGTACTAACACTCAAAACAACTACCAATACTAACAGTCACAACAACAACTACCACTGCTAACACTCACAACAACAACTGCCACTGCTAACACTCACAACAACAACTACCACTGCTAACACTCACAACAACAACTACCACTGCTAACACTCACAACAACAACTACCACTGCTAACACTCACAACACAACTACCACTGCTAACACTCACAACAACAACTACCACTACTAACACTCACAACAACAACTACCACTGCTAACACTCAAAACAACTACCAATACTAACACTCAAAACAACTACCAATACTAACAGTCACAACAACAACTACCACTGCTAACACTCACAACAACAACTACCACTGCTAGCACTCACAACAACAACTACCACTGCTAGCACTCACAACAACAACTACCACTGCTAACACTCACAACAACAACTACCACTACTAACACTCACAATAACAACTACCAATACTAACACTCACAACAACAACTACCACTATTAAGTCACAACAACAACTACCAATACTAACAGTCACAATAACAGTTACCACTATTAACAGTCACAACAACAACTACCACTATTAAGTCACAAAAACAACTACCACTATTAAGTCACAACAACAACTACCAATACTAACAGTCACAATAACAGTTACCACTATTAACAGTCACAACAACAACTACCACTATTAAGTCACAACAACAACTACCAATACTAACAGTCACAACAACAACTACCAATACTAACAGTCAGAACAACAACTACCACTATCAACAGTCACAACAACAACTACCACTATTAACAGTCACAACAACAACTACCACTATTAACAGTCACAACAACAACTACCACTATTAACAGTCACAGCAACAACTACCACTGCTAACACTCACAACAACAACTACCACTGCTAACACTCACAACAACAACTGCCACTGCTAACACTCACAACAACAACTACCACTGCTAACACTCACAACAACAACTACCACTGCTAACACTCACAACAACAACTACCACTACTAACACTCACAACAACAACTACCATTGCTAACACTCACAACAACAACTACCACTGCTAACACTCAAAACAACTACCAATACTAACACTCAAAACAACTACCAATACTAACAGTCACAACAACAACTACCACTGCTAACACTCACAACAACAACTACCACTACTAACACTCACAATAACAGCAACTAACACAAAAACAGCAACAACAACAACTTCCACTACTAGCAACCAAAAAACACCAACAACAACTACCCCTAGAGGGAACAACAACAATTAAGCCCAGCTACGTCAACAAAAAACCCTCGTCAATTGCACTCACCCTTAATAACAACCACAACTACCACCCCCCTCTTCACCCCAACACCAATGACAACTTCTCTTAACAACATCAGCATAAATATTAACTATCACCCCTCACCCAGCAAACAACAACAACAACCACAGAAAGAACAAGAACAACGAAAAAGGACAAGAACAAGAACAACAAACAAAAATAACGAACTCCCTACCCCACCAACAATTATAGTGAGAGAGAGAAAGAGAGAGAGAGAGAGAGAGAGAGAGAGAGAGAGAGAGAGAGAGAGAGAGAGAAGAAGAGAGAGACGAGAGAGAGAGAGAGAGAGAGAAGAGAAGAGAGAGAAGAGAGTCAGAGAGAGAGAGAGAGAGACAGAGACAGAGGGAGAATCAATTTCAAATTCAACAAATTTACTGCCTTGATTTGAACCACAGACTCAACCAATCTTAAGGAGGAAACTAAGACGAGATTCACTTAACTAATAGTTCACTTAACTAATATTTCGCTTAACTAATAGTTCACTTAACTAATAGTTCACTTAACTAATAGTTCGCTTAACTAATAGTTCACTTAACTAATAGTTCACTTAACTAATAGTTCACTTAACTAATAGTTCACTAGCAACAAACATTATCCAACAGTGTGGATGATGTGGAAGACAACAGTGTGGATGATGTGTAAGACAACAGTGTGGATGATGTGGAACACAGCAGTGTGGATGATGTGGAACACAGCAGTGTGGATGATGTGGAACACAGCAGTGTGGATGATGTGGAACACAGCAGTGTGGATGATGTGGAACACAGCAGTGTGGATGATGTGGAACCACAGTTGGATGGTGGCACAGCGTGTGGATGGTGTGGAACACAGCAGTGTGGATGATGTGCAAGACAACAGTGTGGATGATGTGTAAGACAACAGTGTGGATGATGTGGAACACAGCAGTGTGGATGATGTGCAAGAACACAGTGTGGATGATGTGCAAGACAACAGTGTGGATGATGTGGAAGACAACAGTGTGGATGATGTGGAAGACAGCAGTGTGGATGATGTGCAAGACAACAGTGTGGATGATGTGCAAGACAACAGTGTGGATGATGTGGAAGACAACAGTGTGGATGATGTGGAACACAGCAGTGTGGATGATGTGGAACACAGCAGTGTGGATGATGTGGAACACAGCAGTGTGGATGATGTGGAACACAGCAGTGTGGATGATGTGGAAGACAGCAGTGTGGATGATGTGCAAGACAACAGTGTGGATGATGTGCAAGACAACAGTGTGGATGATGTGGAACACAGCAGTGTGGATGATGTGCAAGACAACAGTGTTGATGAGTGGACAACAGTGTGGATGATGCAAGACAACAGTGTGGATGATGTGCAAGACAACAGTGTGGATGATGTGGAAGACAACAGTGTGGATGATGTGCAAGACAACAGTGTGGATGATGTGCAAGACAACAGTGTGGATGATGTGCAAGACAACAGTGTGGATGATGTGCAAGACAACAGTGTGGATGATGTGCAAGACAACAGTGTGGATGATGTGTAAGACAACAGTGTGGATGATGTGCAAGACAACAGTGTGGATGATGTGCAAGACAACAGTGTGGATGATGTGGAAGACAACAGTGTGGATGATGTGGAACACAGCAGTGTGGATGATGTGCAAGACAACAGTGTGGATGATGTGCAAGACAACAGTGTGGATGATGTGTAAGACAACAGTGTGGATGATGTGTAAGACAACAGTGTGGATGATGTGAAACAACAGTGTGGATGATGTGCAAGACAACAGTGTGATGATGTGCAAGACAACAGTGTGATAATGTGCAAGACAACAGTGTGGATGATGTGCAAGACAACAGTGTGGATGATGTGCAAGACAACAGTGTTGATGATGTGCAAGACAACATTCGTCATATAAACTCCCATATAGTGGCCATCTTCGTCAAGGTCTGCCAAGGTGTGGGGGTGCCTCTCTGCCAAGTTGTGGGGGTGGGGGTGCCTGCCTGTCTGCCAAGGTGTGGGGGGTGCCTGTCTGCCAAGTTGTGGGGGTGGGAGTGCCTGTCTGCCAAGGTGTGAGGGTGGGGGACAGTTTTTTTTTTTTTTTTTTTGCTTGTTTTCGACACAGTCGCCAAAAGCAACCCTCCTGCTGGCCCGGTCCACGTACCATTGATGATATATTGATGCCGTGCCCGTGCCCTGTCATCACAAACAGCAATAACTGAGAGGGACTTGACTGAGAGTGTCCAGAAGTGGGAGGCACTGTGTAAACTACGTGTGCAACACCTGGGTGCCTTAACTGGCAGACGTTCCAGCAGTGACTTTATTAGTTCAGTGCAGAGCCGAGGTACCTGGAGGGTAGGTGAGATGATCACTCCCTCTGCTTTTCACACTGAGTACGTGCAAATGAATGACTCAGTGGGAATAAGGGAAATACAATCGGTGAAATGATTAGAGAAAATACACAGACACAGACATTTCTTTTGTTCATGTGGGTAAAATATATTAAAATTTTAAAGTCTGTAAAAGGAACTTTCTCACTTCTAAAACATGAAGTGGAATGTTGAACGTAGACACAGTGTTTACACTCCAGTATTTCCAACAAACACAGAGTGAACATTAACCACGATAATAATACACTCGGTTGATCCATATACAGATGTGATTGGTATTAACTGACTCTATTGGTAGTGGTATCTTGATCATGAGTAGCTGTTAACCTTGTATGACCCTGGTGTACCACCAGGGTCATACAAGTCTGGTGTACACCAGGGTCATACAAGTCTGGTGTATCACCAGGGTCATACAAGTCTGGTGTATCACCAGGGTCATACAAGTCTGGTGTATCACCAGGGTCATACAAGTCTGGTGTATCACCAGAGTCATACAAGTCTGGTGTATCACCAGAGTCATACAAGTCTGGTGTATCACCAGAGTCATACAAGTCTGGTGTATCACCAGAGTCATACAAGTCTGATGTATCACCAGGGTCATACAAGTCTGGTGTATCACCAGAGTCATACAAGTCTGGTGTATCACCAGGGTCATACAAGTCTGGTGTATCACCAGGGTCATACAAGTCTGGTGTATCACCAGGGTCATACAAGTCTGGTGTATCACCAGGGTCATACAAGTCTGGTGTATCACCAGAGTCATACAAGTCTGGTGTATCACCAGAGTCATACAAGTCTGGTGTATCACCAGAGTCATACAAGTCTGGTGTATCACCAGAGTCATACAAGTCTGATGTATCACCAGAGTCATACAAGTCTGGTGTATCACCAGGGTCATACAAGTCTGGTGTATCACCAGGGTCATACAAGTCTGGTGTATCACCAGGGTCATACAAGTCTGGTGTATCACCAGGGTCATACAAGTCTGGTGTATCACCAGAGTCATACAAATCTGATGTATCACCAGGGTCATACAAGTCTGGTGTATCACCAGAGTCATACAAGTCTGGTGTATCACCAGGGTCATACAAGTCTGGTGTATCACCAGAGTCATACAAGTCTGGTGTATCACCAGAGTCATACAAGTCTGGTGTATCACCAGAGTCATACAAGTCTGGTGTATCACCAGAGTCATACAAGTCTGATGTATCACCAGGGTCATACAAGTCTGGTGTATCACCAGGGTCATACAAGTCTGGTGTATCACCAGGGTCATACAAGTCTGGTGTATCACCAGGGTCATACAAGTCTGGTGTATCACCAGGGTCATACAAGTCTGGTGTACCACGAAGGTGTAGTTAAACCTTCCTTCCATCTACCACAATTAAACCTATCTTCCATATATCCCAGTTAAACCTGCCTGCCATTTACTACAAACTTACTTTCCATCTACAATAGTCAATGACCAAAAACAGCGTTTGATGGCCAAAAGCAGCTTTTATGGGCCAAAAAACACTATAGCGATGGTCTTTCTTTCCAATAAAAAAAAATTACCACTGTCAGTCATGGATCAAAGTGTGCAGTTGCTGTGCTGTTAATTGCAATATTCGTATGAGTGTTGTTGAGCTCTCTCGAGTAGCCAGAGCTCCTCGCCACTCCCCTGTGAGGTGACACAGCAGGTGCAGGTCCACCACTGTGACGAGATACATATCAACAGGTAAGATGCCACCAACCTGGAACACAAACACACACACACACACCTGTAGGTACGGAGATCTTCAGTAAGTGGCACTCTTTTATCCCAGTGCCATCTGGTGTGGTAATTTGACCCCCCCCCCATCACCAACAGATAAAGTGTCTGATGACTTGAACACAAAACCGTGTGTCAGAATTCTTCCCAAAAAGTTGCTTCTCCAAATCTTTTGTTGAGTCAACGATTTGTTCTGTAATTTTTTTCCTCTACAAATATTTTTATTGTTTTTATAATATCGTCTTGATCTTCGGAGTCTTTAAGTTAAATATTCTTTTTGCTAATTGTATAATTTCATTACTTACACTTTTCAGGTATCTTGTTTTCTTGTGAGAGGAGAACTGTGGTTGAATCTTCTGTCGCAGTCGTCACTTGCTTGTCCAGTTGTCTTCTTCAGTGACTCTCATGCTACCTGAGGAAGAGTCGGACTCCGTCAAACTTAAGAGTCAATAGCAGCCTTTTGGCGTGAGTCAAAAGTCACGGTGAGTGACTTTTGACTCACGTTTTACGGGTTTTCCATCAGCATAAACAATCTAACACTGTAATATAATCTTAGATATCACCTTCTTTCCATTTCTCAGGAAAACTCTTGCCGTCGCTTCTCTTTCATGTACTGAACTCAGATGTACGTTCATAGTTCACATCTTTCTTAATGAGTCGTAAATTCTTCCGAACTGATCTTAATGGATTGTTATGCAAAACCAACTTGGTAATGATGGGGCAGTCTGTAGAACCCAGACTCCTCGCCTTCAGTTCATCAGTCCCAAGTGTTGAACCTCTGTAATGTGAGGCCAGAGTATTGAGATTTGTTCTCCAATGCTTGACTTCCCTCACCGGTGATTTTAGGTCATAAAAATGCTAAGTCAGACCCATAAGCGAGGCACCGTACACAAAATATATCCCAGTCCAACTTTCTTACCAGCATTAGTTACGTCACCATCAGTTGTCAGTCCCGACAACATCTTTGCCTCTTCCTCGATACCAAGGTTCTTAAGATTAATCTCAAAAGCATCTAGCAGCCCTTCAGAACTACGCTTACCCGAACCTTTCAGAACTACGCTTACCCGAACCTCTCAGAACTACGCTTACCCGAGCCTCTCAGAACTACGCTTACCCGAGCCTTTCAGAACTACGTTTACCCGAACCTTTCAGAACTACGCTTACCCGAACCTTTCAGAACTACGCTTACCCGAGCCTTTCAGAACTACGTTTACCCGAACCTTTCAGAACTACGCTTACCCGAACCTTTCAGAACTACGCTTACCCGAACCTTTCAGAACTACGCTTATCCGAACCTTTCAGAACTACGCTTACCCGAGCCTTTCAGAACTACGCTTACCCGAACCTTTCAGAACTACGCTTATCCGAACTTTTCAGAACTACATTTACCCGAGAAAGTCAGTCTTCAGTTAATAAATTTACATTCAATTGAACACATGTCAACTGAGGCATGAACGTGCAGAGTCACAGTTGTCATGGTGACCTCAGCATCTTAAGAAGCAATACTACGTAAATAGTTGGATCACCATAACGTTCACAAGGCGCATAAGTTCACACGCTATTTTCTTATTTGATTATAAACATACATTTTTTGCAAGTGATCAGAATAGCCAAGAGTTTGCAGGTACTGCAATGTCAGTCTCTTGATTTGTCTATGTGAGTGTCCGTATGAGAGAGAGAGAGAGAGAGAGAGAGAGAGAGAGAGAGATGCAAACAAACACAGACCACCTTATCGTGACCATTCAGACACCTTATCGTGACCATTCAGACCATTCTTTAATTCTACAAGTACATGTACAAGGTATACAGGCCTAGCTGACATCAGGGACATACTGCTATATACTAGAAAGACCCTTGTTATGCAGAGCATTTCGGGCAAATTACGTCAATTTTGTCCCCTGGATGCGACCCACACCAGTCGGTGTGGGTCGCATCGAGTTATCTACTCACAAGGACAGCAGTTTTCTTAAGGAAACACGTTCTAATGTTTCCACCCGTAACGGGGATCAAACCACGGACCTCAATGTGCGAGCTGAGTGCGCTACCACCCGAGCTACAGGACACGCGCATTATACTAAATAACAATATATTTATCATTCTAACATATGGATTTAGTGCTTAGTTTTGATTATATAAATAATTTATCAGTCTAAATTATATTAGACAACAGTATGCTAAATTTGGAGATAACATTCAATGTTGAATTATATATTATTATGGATAATCTCGGTTATAATTATAGGAAGAAATTATCTGATCACACGACGAATTATTTCGGCAAAGACTTCCTGGAACCCCGTCAATTATCGTGACGTTCCACTGTCATGGTCCATCACACAGGATGGTGTTCCACTGTCATGTTCCATCACACAGGATGGTGTTTCACTGTCATATTCCATCACACAGGATGGTGTTCCACTGTCATGGTCCATCACACAGGATGGTGTTCCACTGTCATGTTCCATCACACAGGATGGTGTTCCACTGTCATGTTCCATCACACAGGATGGTGTTCCACTGTCATGTTCCATCACACAGGATGGTGTTCCACTGTCATGGTCCATCACACAGGATGGTATTTCACTGTCATGGTCCATCACACAGGATGGTGTTCCACTGTCATGGTCCATCACACAGGATGGTGTTCCACTGTCATGTTCCATCACACAGGATGGTGTTCCACTGTCATGGTCCATCACACAGGATGGTATTCCACTGTCATGTTCCATCACACAGGATGGTGTTTCACTGTCATGGTCCATCACACAGGATGGTGTTCCACTGTCATGGTCCATCACACAGGATGGTGTTCCACTGTCATGGTCCATCACACAGGATGGTGTTTCACTGTCATGTTCCATCACACAGGATGGTGTTTCACTGTCATGGTCCATCACACAGGATGGTGTTTCACTGTCATGTTCCATCACACAGGATGGTATTTCACTGTCATGGTCCATCACACAGGATGGTGTTCCACTGTCATGGTCCATCACACAGGATGGTGTTCCACTGTCATGGTCCATCACATAGGATGGTGTTCCACTGTCATGTTCCATCACACAGGATGGTGTTCCACTGTCATGTTCCATCACACAGGATGGTGTTCCACTGTCATGTTCCATCACACAGGATGGTGTTCCACTGTCATGGTCCATCACACAGGATGGTGTTTCACTGTCATGTTCCATCACACAGGATGGTGTCCCACTGTCATGGTCCATCACACAGGATGGTGTTCCACTGTCATGTTCCATCACACAGGATAGTGTTCCACTGTCATGTTCCATCACACAGGATGGTGTTCTACTGTCATGTTCCATCACACAGGATGGTGTTTCACTGTCATGTTCCATCACACAGGATGGTGTTTCACTGTCATATTCCATCACACAGGATGGTGTTTCACTGTCATATTCCATCACACAGGATGGTGTTTCACTGTCATGTTCCATCACACAGGATGGTGTTTCACTGTCATATTCCATCACACAGGATGGTGTTTCACTGTCATGTTCCATCACACAGGATGGTGTTTCACTGTCATATTCCATCACACAGGATGGTGTTTCACTGTCATATTCCATCACACAGGATGGTGTTTCACTGTCATGTTCCATCACACAGGATGGTGTTTCACTGTCATATTCCATCACACAGGATGGTGTTCCACTGTCATGTTCCATCACACAGGATGGTGTTTCACTGTCATATTCCATCACACAGGATGGTGTTCCACTGTCATGTTCCATCACATAGGATGGTGTTCCACTGTCATGTTCCATCACACATGATGGTGTTCCACTGTCATGTTCCATCACACAGGATGGTGTTTCACTGTCATATTCCATCACACAGGATGGTATTTCTCTGTCATATACCATCACACAGGATGGGTCACACACGTATTGTGTTAGCCTGGGCTGGTAGATAGAATTTTCAGAGTTGAAACATCTGTTGAGTCGATTATTTTATAAGTATCTTGGGATGTGAAGAGTGATTGAGGGGATAGACTATAAGTGGAAGTGCAGTGTGAACTGTTAAGTATGCAGGATGACCCCATTAATTCAAGGTCGAGGAGGAGGAGGAGGAAGCGGTAACGAGAGAACTTATCATAGCAACACAAAAGACAGACAGACAAAGAGAAACGCTGAAGAAGATTGATAATGTGTTTACATGACCAGACGAACCAGAACTCCTGCAGTGAGAGGCAGGAGGGAACCAGGTGACAGTCCAGCTACGACAACCAGGCCACTTGTTAGATGACATGCAAACAGCAAGGCAAGCAGTGCAAGTATGGGGACAATGATGCGCTAAAACAGCAGGCCTGCTTGGAAGGGATGGTGGGGTAAACAAGAGCAGTGGGGAAGCACTGATCCACTGCCCTCCCACACACACACTGACAATCTTAATAAGTCTACTGAATAGAGACAGAGGATTAAACTTGTGTGATGTTGTAAGTTAGTCATACACACACACATACATTCATACATTCTCAGAAAGTCGAAGAAATCGGAAAAAATTATGCAGCCTATCTAGGAGTAGTTGGTTGGTTAATTGGGTTTAAAGACTTTCGACTACACGAGTCATTAAGGTAGCACGTCACCTGTTCACCACCTGTCAACAATACTTTCATCTTTAAGACAGAGATTAACAAAAATCTTTTAATGTTTATTCACTGAGCGATACACACCTCTGAGTGATATATATATATATATATATATATATATATATATATATATATATATATATATATATATATATATATATATATATATATCAATGTAATCACAAAACAAGTAATATTGAATAATTAACAGAACTGCGGCTTGGCCAGGACTCGATCCTGCGTTCCCATGCCCAACCCTGTGTGAAGTGAACAAAGTACGCATCACTCTATCCACTGTACCACCATCCTTAAACACCAGGCGCCCAGCAGTACTGAGAGTGTTATCCTGATGCAAGGACAGTCGTGGTCATGGAGCCTCAGAGACTATTTTGAACCTTATCCTGTTTGGTGTACCAGCCTTCACCAGCAGTCTATATATCAATGAAATCACGAAACAAGTGATTTTAAATCATTAACAGAACTGTGGCTTGGCCAGGACTCGATCCTACATTCCTCAGTCCAGACCTTACCTGTGCAATCATGTCACTATACTTCAATACATTCATACATACATACATATATACATATTATTGTAACCATGAACGAGTGGTATTGAATCAATAACCACACTGCGACTAGCCGAGGATTTTGGCCTGCCCCATGGTGAGCGAAAATCACATATGATGCTCTAACCCACAGGACCACGCAATCCTACAAAGAATCGTGCGCCCAACAGAGCTAGGTGTTTTACCATGATCCGAGTGTTAGAGCGTCATGTTTGATTTTCGCTCACCATGGGGCGGGCCAAAACGACATGGGTTCGAATCTTCGGCTAGTCGCAGTGTTGTTATTGATTCAATACCACTCGTTCATGGTTACAATAATATAAAATACTGCTCGTGGAGGCTAGTACACTAAACGGTGACTAGAATGAAATTAGCTCAGAGGCACCCACACCACCGTATGTCCTCAGATCACGGTAGAACACTTACCTCTGCTGGGTGCGTGATATTTTGTAGGATTGCGTGATCTTGTGGGTTAGAGCGTCATGTGTGAGATTTTCGCTCACCATTGGGCGGGCCAGTGTTGTTATTGATATATATATACATATATATATATATATATATATATATATATATATATATATATATATATATATATATATATATATATATATATATATATATATATTATATATATATAACGTATATATATATACATATATATATATATATATATATATATATATATATATATATATATATATATATATATATATATATATATATATATATATATATATATATATCGTGCCGAATAAGTAAAACTTGTCAATTAGCAAAAACTCATTTAAAATTAAGTCCTTTTCTAAAATTTTCTCTTATACATTTAACTTAAAGATATATTTTTCCAAAGAACCTTAGGAAACTTACCTAACCTTATTATAACAAGCGCAATTTAATTTAGCCTAATCCAACTAAATATATTTCATTTAAATTTATAATAATTTAATAATAAACAAACACAATGAAATATAATTTTTCGTTAGGTTCAGAATTATTTTTTTGCGAAATTTTTGCATACACAAATATTCGCTTGCCTTATTCGGCAAGAAGAGCGTTGCTATTTAAGCCAAAATGACAAGAATATGAATACACACTAAGAGACACACCGGTATATATATATATATATATATATATATATATATATATATATATATGAGACGTGGAGGCTTGATCCACCGTGCATGTGTGGATCATTCATCACAAGGAGTGTTGGAGGCTTGATCCACCGTGCATGTGTGGATCATTCATCACAAGGAGTGGTGGAGGCTTGATCCACCGTGCATGTGTGGATCATTCATCACAAGGAGTGGTGGAGGCTTGATCCACCGTGCATGTATGGATCATTCAACACAAGTAGTGGTGGAGGCTTGATCCACCGTGCATGTGTGGATCATACAACACAAGTAGTGGTGGAGGTTTGATCCACCGTGCATGTATGGATCATTCAACACAAGTAGTGGTGGAGGCTTGATCCACCGTGCATGTATGGATCATTCAACACAAGTAGTGGTGGAGGCTTGATCCACCGTGCATGTGTGGATCATTCATCACAAGGAGTGGTGGAGGCTTGATCCACCGTGCATGTGTGGATCATTCATCACAAGTAGTGGTGGAGGCTTGATCCACCGTGCATGTATGGATCATTCAACACAAGTAGTGGTGGAGGCTTGATCCACCGTGCATGTGTGGATCATTCAACACAAGGAGTGGTGGAGGCTTGATCCACCGTGCATGTGTGGATCATTCATCACAAGTAGTGGTGGAGGCTTGATCCACCGTGCATGTGTGGATCATACAACACAAGTAGTGGTGGAGGCTTGATCCACCGTGCGTCCTCGTCACTGCAGTCGTGGGTTGACCAGTGTACGATACTTCCGGATGTAGTTAACATGGCCTCTGGATTTCATTGGTAAATAAGATTTACGTTCTTTAATAGTAACACATTTTAAAGAGTAACTTTAAATTAAATGAAAATACTACCATGAGGACTAGGAAACAGAGCAACGCAAAGAGGAGAATGTAGGTGTAAAAAAGAAGTAGGTACAAGAATAGGAAGGGGAAAAGAGGAAGAGGGGACATATATCAAGGTCGACTGTGTTTTGTTTTGCCTGGGTTGGCACGCCGCTGGCTGGCGTATGTAAACACGCTGGTCGCCATGGCAACCAGCTTTATAAATCACGGGAGAAAAATTGATTGAAGGTGATTGAAGGTACAGGGAGAACCCCAACCCCACAAACACACACAAGGTGGACAGAGACAGAATGTTCCAGAGATGGGACACAGCAACAAGGGGACACAGTTGGAAGTTGAAGACTCAGATGAATCACAGAGATGTTAGGAAGTATTTCTTCAGTCACAGAGTGGTCAGGAAGTGGAATAGTCTGGGAAGTGATGTAGTGGAGGCAGGTTCCATACATAGCTTTAAGCAGAGGTATGATAAAGCTCATGGCGCAGGGAGAGTGACCCAGTAGCGGCCAGTGAAGAGGCGGGGCCAGGAGCTGTGACCCCTGCAACCACAACTAGCTGAGTACACATACACTACATTGTCAGGTCGAGTCTTGTCTTCCAGACAGTCACCAGATCGAGTCTTGTCTTTCAGACAGTCACCAGGTCGAGTCTTGTCTTCCAGACAGTCACCAGGTCGAGTCTTGTCTTCCAGACAGTCACCAGGACGAGTATTGTCTTCCAGACAGTCACCAGATCGAGTCTTGTCTTCCAGACAGTCACCAGGACGAGTATTGTCTTCCAGACAGTCACCAGATCGAGTCTTGTCTTTCAGACAGTCACCAGGTCGAGTCTTGTCTTCCAGACAGTCACCAGGTCGAGTCTTGTCTTCCAGACAGTCACCAGATCGAGTATTGTCTTCCTGACAGTCACCAGATCGAGTATTGTCTTCCAGACAGTCACCGGGTCGAGTATTGTCTTCCAGACAGTCACCAGGTCGAGTATTGTCTTCCTGACAGTCACCAGATCGAGGATTGTCTTCCAGACAGTCACCAGATCGAGGATTGTCTTCCAGACAGTCACCAGGTCGAGTATTGTCTTCCAGACAGTCACCAGATCGAGTCCTGTCTTCTTGACAGTCACCAGATCGAGTATTGTCTTCCTGACAGCCACCAGATCGAGTCTTGTCTTCCAGACAGTCACCAGGTCGAGTATTGTCTTCCAGACAGTCACCAGCTCGAGTATTGTCTTCCTGACAGTCACCAGATCGAGTATTGTCTTCCAGACAGTCACCAGCTCGAGTCTTGTCTTCCAGACAGTCACCAGATCGAGTATTGTCTTCCAGACAGTCACCAGATCGAGTATTGTCTTCCTGACAGTCACCAGATCGAGTCTTGTCTTCCAGACAGTCACCAGCTCGAGTCTTGTCTTCCAGACAGTCACCAGGTCGAGTATTGTCTTCCAGACAGTCACCAGATCGAGTATTGTCTTCCAGGCAGTCACCAGATCGAGTATTGTCTTCCAGACAGTCACCAGATCGAGTATTGTCTTCCAGACAGTCACCAGGTCGAGTATTTTCTTCCAGACAGTCACCAGATCGAGTATTGTCTTCCAGACAGTCACCAGATCGAGTATTGTCTTCCAGACAGTCACCAGATCGAGTATTGTCTTCCAGACAGTCACCAGATCGAGTCTTGTCTTTCAGACAGTCACCAGGTCGAGTCTTGTCTTCCAGACAGTCACCAGGTCGAGTCGTGTCTTCCAGACAGTCACCAGATCGAGTATTGTCTTCCTGACAGTCACCAGATCGAGTATTGTCTTCCAGACAGTCACCAGGTCGAGTATTGTCTTCCGACAGTCACCAGGTCGAGTATTGTCTTCCTGACAGTCACCAGATCGAGGATTGTCTTCCAGACAGTCACCAGATCGAGTCTTGTCTTCCAGACAGTCACCAGGTCGAGTATTGTCTTCCAGACAGTCACCAGATCGAGTCCTGTCTTCTTGACAGTCACCAGATCGAGTATTGTCTTCCTGACAGCCACCAGATCGAGTCTTGTCTTCCAGACAGTCACCAGGTCGAGTATTGTCTTCCAGACAGTCACCAGCTCGAGTATTGTCTTCCTGACAGTCACCAGATCGAGTATTGTCTTCCAGACAGTCACCAGCTCGAGTCTTGTCTTCCAGACAGTCACCAGATCGAGTATTGTCTTCCAGACAGTCACTAGATCGAGTATTGTCTTCCTGACAGTCACCAGATCGAGTCTTGTCTTCCAGACAGTCACCAGCTCGAGTCTTGTCTTCCAGACAGTCACCAGGTCGAGTATTGTCTTCCAGACAGTCACCAGATCGAGTATTGTCTTCCATGCAGTCACCAGATCGAATATTGTCTTCCAGACAGTCACCAGATCGAGTATTGTCTTCCAGACAGTCACCAGGTCGAGTATTGTCTTCCAGACAGTCACCAGATCGAGTATTGTCTTCCAGACAGTCACCAGATCGAGTATTGTCTTCCAGACAGTCACCAGATCGAGTATTGTCTTCCAGACAGTCACCAGATCGAGTATTGTCTTCCTGACAGCCACCAGATCGAGTCTTGTCTTCCAGACAGTCACCAGGTCGAGTATTGTCTTCCTGACAGTCACCAGATCGAGTATTGTCTTCCTGACAGTCACCAGATCGAGTATTGTCTTCCTGACAGTCACCAGATCGAGTACTGTCTTCCTGACAGTCACCAGATCGAGTATTATCTTCCAGACAGTCACCAGGTCGAGTATTGTCTTCCAGACAGTCACCAGGTCGAGTATTGTCTTCCTGGCAGTCACCAGATCGAGGATTGTCTTCCAGACAGTCACCAGATCGAGTCTTGTCTTCCAGACAGTCACCATGTCGAGTATTGTCTTCCAGACAGTCACCAGATCGAGTCCTGTCTTCTTGACAGTCACCAGATCGAGTATTGTCTTCCAGACAGTCACCAGATCGAGTCTTGTCTTCCAGACAGTCACCAGGTCGAGTATTGTCTTCCAGACAGTCACCAGCTCGAGTATTGTCTTCCTGACAGTCACCAGATCGAGTATTGTCTTCCAGACAGTCACCAGCTCGAGTCTTGTCTTCCAGACAGTCACCAGATCGAGTATTGTCTTCCTGACAGTCACCAGATCGAGTCTTGTCTTCCAGACAGTCACCAGGTCGAGTCTTGTCTTCCAGACAGTCACCAGGTCGAGTATTGTCTTCCAGACAGTCACCAGATCGAGTATTGTCTTCCAGGCAGTCACCAGATCGAGTATTGTCTTCCAGACAGTCACCAGATCGAGTATTGTCTTCCAGACAGTCACCAGGTCGAGTATTGTCTTCCAGACAGTCACCAGATCGAGTATTGTCTTCCAGACAGTCACCAGATCGAGTATTGTCTTCCAGACAGTCACCAGATCGAGTATTGTCTTCCAGACAGTCACCAGATCGAGTGTTGTCTTCCTGACAGCCACCAGATCGAGTCTTGTCTTCCAGACAGTCACCAGGTCGAGTATTGTCTTCCTGACAGTCACCAGATCGAGTATTGTCTTCCTGACAGTCACCAGATCGAGTATTGTCTTCCTGACAGTCACCAGATCGAGTACTGTCTTCCTGACAGTCACCAGATCGAGTATTATCTTCCAGACAGTCACCAGATCGAGTATTGTCTTCCTGACAGTCACCAGAATGAGTATTGTCTTCCAGACAGTCACCAGGTCGAGTATTGTCTTCCTGACAGTCACCAGAATGAGTATTGTCTTCCAGACAGTCACCAGATCGAGTCCTGTCTTCCTGACAGTCACCAGGTCGAGTCTTGTCTTCCAGACAGTCACCAGGTCGAGTCTTGTCTTCCAGACAGTCACCAGGTCGAGTCTTGTCTTCCAGACAGTCACCAGATCGAGTATTATCTTCCAGACAGTCACCAGATCGAGTGTTGTCTTCCTGACAGTCACCAGATCGAGTCCTGTCTTCCTGACAGTCACCAGGTCGAGTCTTGTCTTCCTGACAGCCACCAGGTCGAGTCTTGCCTTCCTGACAGCCACCAGGTCGAAGTCAGCTCAATAACACCTGCAACGTGTACCAGAACAGCTAGTATCAGAACTGCCTCAGAAAAGTCTTTTATAACTTTTTCAAGACATATGTTACGACCATCATGGAGTATGCAGCACCAGCATGAAGCCCTCACCTTATCAAGCATATACGAAAGATTGAAAAGGTTCAGAGGTTTGCAACAAGACTAGTCGTGGAAGTAAGCGTGTTAAGTTATAAACAGAGACTAAAGGAACTAAACCTGATGGCTTGAGAAGAATAAAAAGGATTAGGGGAGACATGATTACAGCATACAAGATACTCGAAGGTTTTGATAGAGCAAATATGGACAGATTTTTTTGAAATGAGAATGCAAAATATCAGATCACCACGAGTCCCACTAGTCAGGGATCATTAGGTCACGAGACGAGAGTGAGACCCGTGGCAAACACAAGACACAACACCTGTCCTGGTCTCTCACCTCTTTTGTTGGAGAAGGTAAACATCGCTAAATTAAGGAGTGGTTGTTATTTTTTCTCGAAATTCTGATACTGAAGAAGAGCGGAGCCTTTTTGTATAGTACACGTGGTGTGCCTCCATGGAGGGTGACCCCCGCACCTTGGAGTTAAGGGGGGTGCAGGGAGGACCATGTAAACTCAGAGCAGAAGCTAACAGGGAGAATTTGGAGAGAGAGAAAGAGAGCTCTGGCAGGGGTGCAAGAGCTGGAGGCTCTTGTTGGGAGACTTTGGTCAGCGCACTTGCTGGGGACTGTGCTCGTGCCGTGCGGGTCTTGGGACCTGTGGCTAGAAGCTGACTGAGTTCCAAGAGGTAAACTGTTCTACCGACTCTGTCCTGTAAGTGTAATCGACTTCTTCCCCTAAATCGTGTGTTCCCTCTCTGAATAAATGATGTACTATCCTCATCTATCTTAATATCGTATCCCTTTATCTTTGACCAAGTGTATTAATAAACTCTGTTTGAGTGCAATAATATAGTCACTGAATCTATTCTTCATTTTATTATTATTGCTTACAAGTGAGAGTAGATGGTGGGTGGGAGTGACTGAAGTTCACTGCTAGTAGTGTGTAGTGGTCGGGAGTAGTGTGATAGTAGTGTGTAGTGGTCGGGAGTAGTGTGATAGTAGTGTGTAGTGGTCGTGAGTAGTGTGATAGTAGTGTGTAGTGGTCGGGAGTAGTGTGATAGTAGTGTGTAGTGGTCGGGAGTAGTGTGATAGTAGTGTGTAGTGGTCGGGAGTAGTGTGATAGTAGTGTGTAGTGGTCGTGAGTAGTGTGATAGTAGTGTGTAGTGGTCGGGAGTAGTGTGATAGTAGTGTGTAGTGGTCGGGAGTAGTGTGATAGTAGTGTGTAGTGGTCGGGAGTAGTGTGATAGTAGTGTGTAGTGGTCGGGAGTAGTGTGTAGTGGTCGGGAGTAGTGTGATAGTAGTGTGTAGTGGTCGGGAGTAGTGTGATAGTAGTGTGTAGTGGTCGGGAGTAGTGTGATAGTAGTGTGTAGTGGTCGGGAGTAGCGTGATAGTAGTGTGTAGTGGTCGGGAGTAGCACCCCATACAGTACCCACACGTCCCCATCCATTTCCCTTCAATTCCATTACCCCCCATATATAACAAGAGGCAGAGGAGCGAGAGGTCAAAAATAGAAACTACAAAGGAACCACAAGGATGTTAGGAAATATTTTTTCAGCCTCTGGATGGTAAATAATTGGAATGAGTTAGATAACGAAGCTGTAGAGGAAAACTCAGCACACAGTTTCAAGGACAGGTATGATAAGGCCCATGAGGCCAGGAACCAATAATGCCGGCGATTGCAGTTTCTGAGGCTGGGCAAGGAGCTGAGACTCGACCCCTGCAAATCCAATTCAGTGAATTCAACTCGGTGAGTACATACACATACACATCTCCGTGTGGAGACGTCAGAATGGAGAAGAGTAGCGAGCGGGGTCCCGCAAGGATCAGTATTATGACCAATACTGTTTGTCGTTTATGTTGAAGATATACCAGGTGGGGTGACTCAAGTGTATCCTGCTTGCTGATAATGTAAAATTAATGAAGAGAATAAAAACAGAACAAACTGCAAGATCGGTTAATTAAATGGTTGCTTGAATGCGACCCCAGTCGGTTATGAAGACCGGGGGAGAAAGAAAAAAATGGATATAGTGTATAGACTCGGGAGACCGAGGCTGCAAACCTCACTCATAAATAAAGACCTCACTTGATTCCTCATCTTACCCTCCCTCATTTACCTTCTCATCTTACTCTTCTCAAATCTTACTTCCTTCACTCATTTTCCTTTATTTATTTCCTCATTTTACCTTCCTCATCTTACCTCCTCACTATTCCTCATCTTACCCTTTCATCTTACCTTCCTCATCTTACCTTCACCTCACTTCCTTCCCTTCATCTGGTACATTCTTCATATCTTATTCCTTTTCATCTTACATCTTCTCCTCATCTTACTTCCTTCATCTTACCTTCCTCATCTTACCCTCCTCATCTTACCTTCCCTCATCTTACCTTCCTCATCTTACCTTCCCTCATCTTACCTTCCTTCATCTTACCCTCCCTCATCTTACCTTCCCTCATCTTACCTTCCTTCATCTTACCTTCCCTCATCTTACCTTCCCTCATCTTACCTTCCTTCATCACATCTTACCTTCCTTCATCTTACCTTCCTTCATCTTACCTTCCTTCATCACATCTTACCTTCCTTCATCACATCTTACCTTCCTTCATCTTACCCTCCCTCATCTTACCTTCCCTCATCTTACCTTCCCTCATCTTACCTTCCCTCATCTTACCTTCCCTCATCTTACCTTCCATCATCTTACCTTCCTCATCTTCCTCCCCTCATCTTACCCTCCCTCATCTTACCTTCCTTTCATCTTACCCTTTCCTTCCCTCATCTTACCTTCCCTCATCTTACCTTCCCTCATCTTACCTTTCCCTCATCTTACCTTCCTCATCTTACCTCCTCATCTTACCTTCCCTCATCTTACCTTCCTCATCTTACCCTCCCTCATCTTACCTTCCTTCATCTTACCTTCCCTCATCTTACCCTCCCTCATCTTACCTTCCCTCATCTTACCTTCCTTCATCACATCTTACCTTCCTTCATCTTACCTTCCCTCATCTTACCTTCCCTCATCTTACCTTCCCTCATCTTACCTTCCCTCATCTTACCTCCCTCATCTTACCTTCCCTCATCTTACCTTCCCTCATCTTACCTTCCCTCATCTTACCTTCCCTCATCTTACCTTCCCTCATCTTACCTTCCCTCATCTTACCTTCCCTCATCTTACCTTCCCTCATCTTACCTTCCCTCATCTTACCTTCCCTCATCTTACCCTCCCTCATCTTACCTTCCCTCATCTTACCTTCCCTCATCTTACCTTCCTCATCTTACCTTCCTTCATCTTACCTTCCCTCATCTTACCCTCCTCATCTTACCTTCCTCATCTTACCTCCTCCCTCATCTTACCTTCCTCATCTTACTTCCTCATCTTCCCTCATCTTACCTTCCTCATCTTACCTTCCTCATCTTACCCTTCCTTCATCTTACTTCCCTCATCTACCTTCCTCATCTTACCTTCCCTCATCTTACCTTCCCTCATCTTACCTTCCCTCATCTTACCTTCCTCATCTTACCTTCCTCATCTTACCTTCCTCATCTTACTTCCTCATCTTACCTTCCTTCATCTTACCCTCCCTCATCTTACCTTCCTCATCTTACCTTCCTCTCTCTTACCTTCCTCATCTTACCTTCCTCATCTTACCTTCCTCATCTTACCTTCCCTCATCTTACCTTCCTCATCTTACCTTCCCTCATCTTACCTTCCCTCATCTTACCTCCCTCATCTTACCCCTCATCTACCCATCTTACCTTCCTTCATCTACCTTCCCTCATCTTACCTTCCTCATCTTACCTTCCTCATCTTAAACCTTTCCCTCCCATTTCTTACCTTCCTCTTCATCTTATTCCCTCATCTTACCTTCCCTCATCTTACCTTCCCTTCTTTCTTACCTTCCCTCATCTTACCTTCCTCATCTTCACCTTTCATCTTCCCTCCTTCTTCTTCCTCCTCATCTTACCTTCCTCATCTTACCTTCCCTCATCTTACCTTCCTTCATCTTACCCTCATCTTACCCCTCATCTTACCTTCCTCATCTTATCCTCATCTTACCTTCCTCATCTTACCTTCCTCATCTTCTCTCATCTTACCTTCCCTCATCTTACCTTCCTCATCTTACCTTCCTCATCTTACCTTCCCTCATCTTACCTCCTCATCTTACCTTCCCTCATCTTACCTTCCTCATCTTACCTTCCCTCATCTTACCTTCCCTCATCTTACCTTCCTCATCTTACTCCTCATCTTACCTTCCTCATCTTACTTCCTCATCTTACCTCCTCATCTTACCTTCCTCATCTTACCTTCCTCATCTTTTCATCTTCCTCCATCTTACCTTCCTTCTTTTCCTTACCTCCTCATCTTACCTTCCCTCATCTTACCTTCCCTCATCTTACCTTCCTCATCTTACCTTCCCTCATCTTACCTTCCTCATCTTACCTTCCTCATCCTCTCTTCTTCCTTTCTTCCCTCTTCACCTTCCTTTCTTCCTTCCCTCTATCTTCCTTCCTATCTTACCCTCCTCCTCCTCATCTTCCCTCCTCATTTCCTTCCCTCTTCTTCCCCATCATTCCCTCACTTCTTACCCTCCCATCTTACCTTCCTCTCTCTCCTCATCTTCCTTCCCTCACTTACCTTCCCTCATCTTAACCTCCCTCATCTTACCTTCCCTCATCTTACCCTCCCTCATCTTACCCTCCCTCATCTTACCTTCCCTCATCTTACCCTCCCTCATCTTACTCCCTCATCTTCCTCCCTCATCTTACCCTTCCCTCATCTTACCTTCCTCATCTTACCTTCCTCTCATCTTACCTTCCTCATCTTCCTTCCCTCATCTTACCTTCCCTCATCTTACCTTCCTCATCTCACCTTCCCTCATCTTACCTTCCCTCATCTTACCTCCCTCATCTTACCTCTCCTCATCTTACCCTTCCCTCATCTTACCTCCCTCATCTTACCTTCCTCATCTTACCTTCCCTCATCTTACCTCCCTCATCTTACCTTCCCTCATCTACTTCCCTCATCTTACCTCCCTCATCTACCTTCCTCATCTTACCTTCCCTCATCTTCCTTCCCTCATCTTACCTCCCTCATCTTACCTTCCCTCATCTTACCTTCCCTCATCTTACCTTCCCTCATCTTACCCTCCCTCATCTTACCCTCCCTCATCTTACTCTCCCTCATCTTACCTTCCCTCATCTTAACTTCCCTCATCTTACCCTCCCTCATCTTACCTTCCCTCATCTTAACTTCCCTCATCTTACCCTTCCTCATCTTACTCTCCCTCATCTTAACCTCCCTCATCTTACCTTCCCTCATCTTACCCTCCTTCATCTTACTCTCCCTCATCTTATCTTCCCTCATCTTACCCTCCTTCATCTTACCCTCCCTCATCTTACCCTCCCTCATCTTACCTTCCCTCATCTTACCCTCCTTCATCTTACTCTCCCTCATCTTATCTTCCCTCATCTTACCCTCCTTCATCTTACCCTCCCTCATCTTACCCTCCCTCATCTTACCTTCCCTCGTCATACCCTCCTTCATCTTACTCTCCCTCATCTTATCTTCTCTCATCTTACCCTCCCTCATCTTACCCTCCCTCGGCGGCAGCATATGGGCGACTAACAAACCTAAGAATAGCGTTCCGACATGTCAATAAGGAGTAGTTCCGGAGCCTGTACACCGTGCATGTCAGACCCATATTGGAGTACGCAGCACCAGTTTGGAACCCACACCTGCCAAGCACTTCAGGAAACTAGAGAAAGTGCAAAGGTTTGCAACAAGACTAGTCCAGGGGCTAAGGGGCATGTCCTACGAGTAGAGGTTAAGGGAACTCGACCTGGCGACACTGGAGAACAGGAGGGACAAGGGCGACATGATAGCGACGTATAAAATACTGAGAGGAATCGCCAAGGTAGACAGAGAAAAGATGTTCCAAAGATGGGACACAACAAGATAAAGACTCAGATAAGTCACAGAGATGTTAAGAAGTATTTCTTCAGTCATAAAGTTATCAGGAAGTGGAATAGTCTGGAAAGTGAGGTAGTGGAGGCAGATACCATGCATAGCTTTAAGAATAGGTATGATAAAGCTTATGGAGTAAACCTAGTGGCGACCTGTGAAGAGGCGGGGCCAGGAGCAATGAATCGACCCCTACAACCACAATTAGGTGAGTACACATACACACACGCGCGCGCGCTACATTAGGAGAGAAGACCCTGCAATTACTGGCTCCTATTCTGTAGTTAAATGATAGAACTGCTGGTGTAGGATACCTGAAGGATGGTGCTGGGGCCAACGTTCCAGCACCCATGTCCCAGACCAGGACTCCTGGTGGATCATGGCTTGAACAACCACGTTGTTACTGCTTGCAGCACACAGTCCAATGTAGGAACCACAACCCTGCTGGTCAGCAACTGATCTGAAGAATTTGTGCAGTTCCCTCTAGAAAACTGCTAGAAGTTTGTTGGTAACTTCTGTAATGCACAGAGGGCGTTGAAGAGTCGGGGATCTCTGACACTCATCAACTAATCTCTTAGTGTACTCGTCGCTCCTCTTCTTGTTATTGGAGGTATTTTGCACCGTCTGCTAAATCTCTTGTTGACATCCGGAATAATTTCAGTGTTCAGGTTTGGGACCAGTTCTGCATGACTTTCGTGTAATAAATTATGAAATAATGTATAATTAAGTGAAAGAGAAAGAGTATGCTCCATTTTCTTGGATTGCCTGAACTCCGTCTCATGTGCGACTTCTTGGGAGAATAGGCAACAAAGGAAGATGACTCATCTCTCGCCTGGACCCAGCCTGGACACCTCTGTCATTTCAACAGAGCTTGCAACACTTGAGGGATGTGGGTGACCTTACTGTTATGTACAAGTCCAATGTTGTTAAGGTACCACACTTGGCTCCACTCCGAGGACAGCGAGAAGTGAGCTTCTACACCACAAGACGGGCAGCAAGAGGCAACTTCACTCTGACTGTAACCTTCTTCAGAACATCACTTCATCTGAGATCATTTATTCCCAGGATGACTCGAGTCTGGAACATGTTCGTACAGCATAACGACATCAACGAAATAAAGCCAGTTGACCAAATGCAGTCGCTGGCCCACAGATGGCTCCAACTTCATCCTGTTCCCTATTTGTGTGTCACATAACAATAAAAAGATTTTAAATTGAGCTGATGAAGGTAACAGCTCTTAGCTTGTAAATAAAGTTAGGAACCACCTTGTAAAAACACTGTGTAACAGAGAGAGAGAGAGAGAGAGAGAGAGAGAGAGAGAGAGAATAGTGACCGGCACATCACGTGGCTTTTAACTATTCTTAGATCCCTCTTGCCCACACTTACCCTTCTTCCCCTACCCTCTTCCCCTACCCTCTTCCCCTACCCCTTCCCCTACGCCCCAATCCCCACTCCCCTACCCCTTCCCTTCCCTTTCCCTCCCATTCCATCTCACTCGATTACTGGCGAAGGGATAGAAACATTGGACGTGTTTCTTTACACCAGTTGTCCATGTTCACCTAGTAGTAAAATAGGTACCTGGGTGTTAGTCGACTGGTGTGGGTCGCATCCTGGGACAAAATTGACATAATTTGCGGGAAATGCTCAGCATAACAAGGGACTTTCTATATAGTAGTATGCCATTGATGTCAGCTAGGCCTGTATACCTTGTACATGTACTTGTAATAAATAATATTATTATTATTATTATTATTATTATTATTATTATTATTATTATTATCCCCTTCTCACCCATGAGTCCACCTAGGTGAAGGGCTGCTTCTAAATGCCGTTTGGAGATCTTTTCTTTCAAGGGTTTCGAGTTTCGCTCTTGTTTCCGTCGCCCCGCTATCATGGTGCTGTGGCGCCCCTGTGGGTCTAGAGCATACCCGTGATTGTAATAATAATTATAATAATAATATGAAGACAAAGAAGAAGAGTCTACCTGGAGGGCATTTCGGGGATTAACGCCCCCGTGGCCCGGACCACGACCAGGCATCACGGTGGAGGATCAGGGCCTGATCAACCAAGCTGTTACTGCTGACCACACATAGTCCAACATACGATTTTGTGTGCAGATTAGTTACCAGTCCCTCCAGAATCTTCCAGGTGTAGATTATGATGTATCTCTCTCGCCTGCGCTCCTGTGAGTACAAGTCAAGTGCTTCCAGGCGTTCCCAGTAGTTAAGGTGTTTGATGGAACTTATATGTGCAGTAAAAATTCTCTGTATATTCTCTAGATCTGCAATTTCACCTACGTTGAATGGAGATGTTAATGTACAGCAGTATTCTAGCCTAGAGAGAACAAGTGATTTAAAAAGGATCATCATTGGCTTGGCATCTCTTGTCTTGAACGTTCTCATTATCCATCCTATCAGTTTCCTCGCAGATGTGATTGTGTCATTGTTGTGATCCTTGAAGGTGAGATCCTCAGACATTACCACTCCCAGGTCCTTCACATTACTTTTCCGCTCTATTGTGTGATTAGAGTTTGTAGTATACTCAGTCCTAGCTATTATTTCCTCCAGTTTTCCATAACGGAGTAGTTGGAATTTGTATTCATTGAACATCTAATTGTTCTCTGTTGCCCATTGGAAAATTTGGTTTATATCTTCTTGGAGATTTGCCGTGTCCTCAATGGATGACACTCTCATGAAGATCCTAGTATCGTCTGCAAAGAATACGGTGGTATCGTTCACATCTCTGTCTGTCTGATATGAGGAAAAGGAACAGGATGGGGGCGAGTACTGTGCCTTGTGGAACAGAATACTTCACTATGGCAGCTTCCGATTTAACTCTGTTTACCACTACTCTTTGTGTTCGATTGGTTAGAAAGTTGAAGATCCATCTGCCTACTTTACCAGTTATCCCTTTAGTGCGTATTTTGTGTGATATTACACCATGATCGCACTTGTCAAAGGCTTTTGCAAAATCCGCATTCTGTTTGTTTTCCAGTACACCAAGAACCATATCATAGTGATCCAGTAGTTGTGAGAGGCAGGAGCGACCTGCTCTGAATCCATGTTGCCCTGGATTGTGCAATTGTTGGGAATCCAGGTGGTTTGCAACCCTGCTTCTTAGAACTCTTTCAAAGATTTTTATGATGTGAGACGTTAGAGCTATTGGTTTATAGTTCTTAGCTATTGCTTTGGTGCCACCTTTGTGGAGTGTGGCTATATCCGTTGTTTTTAGTGACTGGAATTTCATTTGTGTCACTGCTCCTTCTCCATAGTATACTTAGGGTCCACGAAAGGGGTTTATTGCAGTTCTTATTGAACACAGAGTTCCACTAGTCTGGTCCTTTGGCTGAGTACATAGGCATGTTGTCAGTGGCTTTCTCAAAGTCTATTAGAGTTAAGTTTATGTTAGAAATTTGGCATACATTGACAGGGTTTTGAGGCTCATGAAAAAATGATTTGAATTGCCGATCTTTACACTGATTATTGGCTCGCTAAACACAGAGACGCATTGAGATTTCAATATCTTACTCATTTCTTTGTTGTCATCTGTATAAGTTCCACCTTGACAAGTCTTACCAGGGACCCGATACTACATGTGTTTTTTTGCCTTGTTTTTGATCTATGAAAAGATATATTTCTAATTTCTTTAAATTTCACTAATCTTTGCCTTCTGTAGAGGGAGCGTCTCTCTCTCTCTCTCTCTCTTCAGTTTACTTCTCTTCTTTTTTCTTAGGGGAAAATGCCTTGAACATACTTCAGCTACCAGGAAGTTTATCTTTCCAAGGCAGTGGTTAGGGTCTATGTTATTTAAAATATCTTCCCAACATGTTTCATGTAGGACATGGTTTACCTGGTCTCAATTGATGTTTTAGTTATTGAAGTTGAATTTGGTGAAGGTACCATCATAGCTGTGTGCATTTTGCTGGTCAGGACGCCTGTGCATGTACGTCTGGACTTCGATTAGATTGACCGGAATTAGTTGTTTTTTATATTGTTATGTTTCTTACCAGGTCGTCATTAGTCGTGAAAATAAGGTCAAGTGTGTTCTCCAGTCTCGTTGACTCCATTGTCTACTGACTTAGGATGTTTGTTACATAAATTCAAAAGCTCATGTGTGTGTGACTTTTCATCTGAGCTGCCTCCAGAAGAAGAGGAAAAGAAGAAGAAAAAGAGAAGAAGAAGAAGAAGAAGAAGAAGAAGAAGAACAGCAACAACAACAACTGGTAATAGGTATTTTAAATAAAAAAAGAAGATATATAAGTATGCGAAATATTATACAGGTCGTGATGATAGCAGTTTGCTGGTCTATGTATTAGTGGATAAAAGGTTGATGGGTAGACATATTGTTAGAGGGCGACAGACTCATCACATTATTATTTAGTTGTAGCTACAGTGAGAGTAAGAGGCAGATGGAGAGCAAGAAGAATGTCATTGATGGGTAAGAGAAAAGTGAAAGTTTATAAATTAAAGGAGGAGAGAGAGTTGGGGTGAGATATAAACAACTATTGGCAGAAAGATGAACTAGTGAGAACACAGGTAATGAGGAGGAGGTCGAGGAGGTATGAGTAAGAGAAAGATTGGTGGAATGACGAAGTAAAGAGCTTAGTAGAAAATGTTAAAAGTGATATACGAAGGGAGGACTATATGAAGAATAAAAGAGAGGCTAAAACAGTGGTGAGGGAGTGCAGAAGGAGAGCTAATGAGAGAGTGGGAAAGGTTATATCAAATTTTACTGAGAATTAGAAAAAGCTTAGGAATTAGATCAGCTGGAGATCTGAAAGTACTTGTTAGATGGAAGAAATATTTGAAGTTGTTAAATTTGATAAAGAAATGGAGGCAATGATTTCATGCATTGGGCAGGGAGGTATAACATCTAGTAGGAGTGAGGACGAGTCAGGTGTGAGTGTGGGGGAGGTGACTGAGACTATTGGTAGAATGAAGGGTGTAAAGTAGCTGGGTTTGGTGGGATTAAGAGAGAAATGTGAAAAGCAGCTGGAAATATAGTTTTAGAGTGGTTGGGGCTTTTATTCAGTATCTGAATGAAAAGGGATAATTTACTTATGGATTGGCAGATAACATGCAGAATTAAGAGTAAGACAGAGAGCAGAAAGCGAAGAGGATCAAGTAGGTTTTAAGAAGTAAAGAGGATGTGAAACCAAGGATGTGTAGACGAAGGATGTGTAGACGAAGGATGTGTAGACTAAGGTTTACATTGAAACATAACAGTGAAGAATACTTAGATAGAGGTTAGGAGTTTTTTGTCACATTTATAGATTTAGAAAAGGAGTAATATAAGAGAAGCAATGTAAGTGATGCCAGAAATATACAGGATAGTGAGGCTCAGGGAAGGGTAGATAGTAGAGCGGGATATTATTTGCAACTAAAAGTAGGTTGGACAGAGATGAGTGATGTCACCATGTGTGATGTCACCATGCGTGATGTCACCATGGTTGATGTCACCATGGTTGATGTCACCATGGTTGATGTCACCATGGTTGATGTCACCATGGTTGTTTAACATATTTATAGATGAGGTTGTAAGAGAAGTGAATGCAGGTGTTTTGGGGAGAGGTGTGGGATTAAGAGATAAAGAATCTAACACAAAGTGGGAGTTGTCACAGTTGCTTTTTTTGTCAGTGACACTGACTGTACTTTTGGGAGATTCTGAGGAGAAGTTGCAAAGGTTAGTGGGCGAATTTGGGAGAGTACGCAAAAGAAGGAAATTAAAAGTGAACAAAGGAAAGAGTAAGGGGATGAGAGTAAAAAAAAAAACTTGGATAATGGAAGAGTGATTGTCAGACTGGAGGTTGAGAGCTTGGAGGGTGAGAGCTTGGAGGGTGAGAGCTTGGAGGGTGAGAGCTTGGAGGGTGAGAGCTTGGAGGGTGAGAGCTTGGAGGGTGAGAGCTTGGAGGGTGAGAGCTTGGAGGTAGTAAATGTGTTTAGATATTTGGGAGTGGACTTGTCAGCAGATGGGTCTATAGAACTGACTAGGAAAAGAGAAGAATTTATGAGAGTATAGTGGTACCAGTACTCATATATTGGTGTGAATCATGGGTTTTAAGTGTGTTAGCGAGGCGGAGGCTGGAGGCAGTGGAGATGTCGTGTCTGAGGGCAGTGTGTGGTGTGAATATCATGCAGAGAATTCATAGCCTGGAGATTAGGAGAAGGTGCTGAGTTACCAAAAGTATTATTCAGAAGGCTAAGGTTGTGAAGCAGAACAGGATGACTAGAAGGGAATATAAATTTTGGGAGGAGGGAAGGTGGCGTAGGGAAGGGGGTCGTCCTAGGAAATGTTGGAGGGAGAGGGTAAAGGAGGTTTAGCATGCTGTGGGCTTGGGCATCCAACAGGCGTATGTAAGCGTGTTAGACAGAAATAAGTGGAGGCAAGTGTTTTTTATGATTTGACGTGCTGTTGGAGTGTGAGCAAGGTAGCACTTACGAAGGGATTCAGGGAAACCAGTCAGTCAGACTTGAGTCCTAGAGGTGGGAAGTACAGTGCCTTCACTCTGAAGATTTGAAGGGTCATCTGAACTGTGATGTCAGCATGCTTCTGGCAAGACAGTAATGGAGTGAGTGATGGTGAGAATGATTCCTCACATTTGACTCACCATACCACAATGGGAGACTGCCTGAAAGTTAAAAATAACAGCAATAATAATAATAATAGTGATAATAATAATGATGATGATAATGATGATGATAATAATAATAATAATAATAATAATATTATTATTATTATTATTATTATTATTATTATTATTATTATTATTATTATTATTATTAACAATAACAGTAACAATAATCATAACATTAATGATTTAAATATTAAATACAGCAACACTAACAACACTAAACAACAATAACAAAACAAGCAACAACAACAAAAAATAACAATAACAACAACAACAGGAGGAAGGAAGACCATAAAGAAAGGCAGGGAGGGAAGTATGGGAAAGAAGGAAGGGAAATATAGCAAGGAAAGATATCAGGAATGAAGGCAGTGAAGGAAGGTGAAGGAATGTTGGCAGTGAAGGAAGGTGAAGGAATGTTGTCAGGGAAGGAAGGTGAAGGAATGTTGTCAGGGAAGGAAGGTGAAGGAATGTTGTCAGGGAAGAAAGGTGAAGGAATGTTGGCAGTGAAGGAAGGTGAAGGAATGTTGGTAGGGAAGGAAGGTGAAGGAATGTTGGCAGTGAAGGAAGGTGAAGGAATGTTGGCAGTGAAGGAAGTGAAGAATTTGTCAGGAAGGAAGTGAAGAATGTTCAGTGAAGGAAGGTGAAGAATGTTGCAGTGAAGGAAGGTGAAGAATGTTGTCAGGAAGGAAGGTGAAGAATTTGTCAGGAAGGAAGGTGAAGAATGTTGTCAGGAAGGAAGGTGAAGGAATGTTGCAGTGAAGGAAGGTGAAGGAATTTGCAGTGAAGGAAGGTGAAGAATGTTGCAGTGAAGGAAGGTGAAGAATGTTGTCAGGAAGGAAGGTGAAGGAATGTTGGCAGGAAGGAAAGGTGAAGGAATGTTGCAGTGAAGGAATGAGTGAAGGAAGTATGGCAGGAAGGAAGAGTGAAGGAATGTTGCAGGAAGGAAGGTGAAGGAATGTTGTCAGGGAAGGAAGGTGAAGGAATGTTGTCAGGGAAGGAAGGTGAAGGAATGTTGGCAGTGAAGGAAGGTGAAGGAATGTTGACAGGGAAGGAAGGTGAAGGAATGTTGGCAGGAAGGATGGTGAAGAATGTTGCAGGAAGGAAGGTGAAGGAATGTTGGCAGGAAGGAGGTGAAGGAAGTTGGCAGGAAGGAAGGTGAAGGAATTTGGCAGGAAGGAATGGAGGAAGGAATGTTGGCAGGAAGGAAGGTGAAGGAATGTTGCAGGGAAGGAATGTTGGCAGGGAAAGGAAGAGTGAAGGAATTGCAGGAAGGAAGGTGGAAGGAATGACGAAGGAAGGAAGGTGAAGGAATTTTGGCAGGGAAGGAAGGTGAAGGAATGTTGACAGGAAGGAAGGTGAAGGAATGTTGAATGGGAAGGAAGGTGAAGGAATGTTGCCAGGAAGGAAGGTGAAGGAATGTTGGCAGGGAAGGAAGGTGAAGGAATGTTGGCAGGGAAGGAAGGTGAAGAATGTGCAGGAAGGAAGGTGAAGGAATGTTGGCAGGAAGGAAGGTGAAGAATGTTGCAGGGAAGGAAGGTGAAGGAATGTTGCCAGGAAGGAAGGTGAAGGAATGTTGGCAGGGAAGGAAGGTGAAAGAATGTTGCCAGGGAAGGAAGGTGAAGGAATGTTGCCAGGAAGGAAGGTGAAGGAATGTTGGCAGGGAAGGAAGGTGAAGGAATGTTGGCAGGGAAGGAAGGTGAAGGAATGTTGTCAGGGAAGGAAGGTGAAGGAATGTTGGCAGGGAAGGAAGGTGAAGGAATGTTGGCAGGGAAGGAAGGTGAAGGAATGTTGGCAGGGAAGGAAGGTGAAGGAATGTTGCCAGGAAGGAAGGTGAGGGAATGATGGCAGGGATGGAATAGGGAGGAAGACAGAGAAGGAAGGCAGTGAAGGATGACAGGGAAGGGACAGAGTAAAGGAAAAAGAGAAGAAAGGCAGGAAGAAATACAGGGAAGGAATACAGGGAAGGAATACAGGGAAGGAATACAGAGAAGGAATACAGGGAAGGAATACAGGGAAGGAATACAGGAAGGAATACATGGAAGGAATACAGGGAAGGAATACAGAGAAGGAATACAGGGAAGGAATACAGGGAAGGAATACAGGGAAGGAATACAGGGAAGGAATACAGGGAAGGAATACAGGGAAGGAATACAGGGAAGGAATACAGGGAATAAATACAGAGAAGGAAGACAGGGAAGAAAGACAGGGAAGAAAGATAAGGCAGGAAGACATGGAATGAAAACAGGGAATAAAGACAGGGTAGAAAGACGGTAAAAAGACAGGGAAGGAAAGCAGGGAAGGAAGACAGAGAAGGAAGACAGACTAAAACGTTCAGGTCATTCACCTCAGTATTGATATGTACCTCCCACTACTTGTTCCTCCCTCCTCTCCCCTTCCCTCTCCCCTCCCTCCGTCCTTTACCTCCCTCTCCCATCTCCCTCCCTCTCTCCCCTCCACTCTCTCTCCCCTCGCCCTCCTCAGTCCCCATCCATTCCCTCCTTCCCCCCTCCTCCCTCCTCCTTTCCCCCCCATTCCCCCACCATCCCCCCTCCTTCCTCCTCCTCCCCCTCCTACCACTTTCCGTGTTTATTTTCAAATTTAACTCTGCTAGGTTAGGCATAGCTAAGTTAAAATTGCATTTTCTTAATAAAAAATAACTTCCATGGATGAAGTAGAGTCATGAGAGCAAGAGGGATCCTACCAGCACGAGGGATCCTACCAGCACGAGGGATCCTACCAGCACGAGGGATCCTACCAGCACGAGGGATCCTACCAGCACGAGGGATCCTACCAGCACGAGGGATCCTACCAGCACGAGGGATCCTACCAGCACGAGGGATCCTACCAGCACGAGGGATCTTACCAGCACGAGGGATCCTACCAGCACGAGGGATCCTACCAGCACGAGGGATCCTACCAGCACGAGGGATCTTACCAGCACGAGGGATCCTACCAGCACGAGGGATCCTACCAGCACGAGGGATCTTACCAGCACGAGGGATCTTACCAGCACGAGGGATCTTACCAGCACGAGGGATCCTACCAGCACGAGGGATCCTACCAGCACGAGGGATCTTACCAGCACGAGGGATCCTACCAGCACGAGGGATCTTACCAGCACGAGGATCTTACCAGCACGAGGGATCTTACCAGCACGAGGGATCTTACCAGCACGAGGGATCTTACCAGCACGAGGGATCTTACCAGCACGAGGGATCTTACCAGCACGAGGGATCTTACCAGCACGAGGGATCCTACCAGCACGAGGGATCTTACCAGCACGAGGGATCTTACCAGCACGAGGGATCTACAGCACAGGATCTTACAGCGAGGGATCCTACCAGCACGAGGGATCTTACCAGCACGAGGGATCTTACCAGCACGAGGATCTTACCAGCACGAGGGATCTTACCAGCACGAGGGATCTTACCAGCACGAGGGATCTTACCAGCACGAGGGATCTTACCAGCACGAGGATCCTACCAGCACGAGGGATCTACAGCACGAGGGATCTTACCAGCACGAGGGATCTTACCAGCACGAGGGATCTTACCAGCACGAGGGATCTTACCAGCACGAGGGATCCTACCAGCACGAGGATCTTACCAGCACGAGGGATCTTACCAGCACGAGGGATCTACCAGCACGAGGGATCTTACCAGCACGAGGATCTTACCAGCACGAGGGATCCTACCAGCACGAGGGATCCTACCAGCACGAGGATCTTACCAGCACGAGGATCTACCAGCACGAGGGATCTTACCAGCACGGGGGATCTTACCAGCACGAGGGATCCTACCAGCACGAGGGATCTTACCAGCACGAGGGATCTTACCAGCACGAGGGATCCTACAAGCACGGGGGATCCTACCAGCACGAGGGATCCTACCAGCACGAGGGATCTTACCAGCACGAGGGATCCTACCAGCACGAAGGATCCTACCAGCACGAGGGATCCTACCAGCACGAAGGATCCTACCAGCACGAGGGATCTTACCAGCACGGGGGATCCTACCAGCACGAGGATCCTACCAGCACGAGGGATCTTACCAGCACGAGGATCCTACCAGCACGAGGGATACTACCAGCACGAAGGATCCACCAGCACGAGGGATCCTACCAGCACGAGGGATCCTACCAGCACGAGGGATCCTACCAGCACGAGGGATCCTACCAGCACGAAGGATCCTACCAGCACGAGGGATCCTACCAGCACGAGGGATCCTACCAGCACGAGGAATCCTACCAGCACGAGGGATTCTACCAGCACGAGGGATTCTACCAGCACGAGGGATCTTACCAGCACGAGGATCCTACCAGCACGAGGGATCCTACCAGCACGAGGGATCCTACCAGCACGAGGAATCCTACCAGCACGAGGGATTCTACCAGCACGAGGGATTCTACCAGCACGAGGGATCCTACCAGCACGAGGGATCCTACCAGCACGAGGGATCCTACCAGCACGAGGGATCCTACCAGCACCAGTTTCTCTCCTCCACTAATCTGGGAAGAGTTTCAGGTCCTTCATAGGTTCCTCTTCACAGAGTCGTGCGATGTTACGCTACTGTGAGGTGTAGTCTTTGTTAGTGTGATGTGACTGTGAGGTGTAGTCTTGTTGTGGTGACGTGATTGTGAGATGTAGTCTTGTTGTGGTGACGTGATTGTGAGGTGTAGTCTTGTTGTGGTGACGTGATTGTGAGGTGTAGTCTTGTTGTGGAGACGTGATTGTGAGGTGTAGTCTTGTTGTCGTGACGTGATTGTGAGGTGTAGTCTTGTTGTCGTGACGTGATTGTGAGGTGTAGTCTTGTTGTGGAGACGTGATTGTGAGGTGTAGTTTTGTTGTCGTGACGTGATTGTGAGGTGTAGTCTTGTTGTGGAGACGTGATTGTGAGGTGTAGTCTTGTTGTGGAGACGTGATTGTGAGGTGTAGTCTTGTTGTGGTGACGTGATTGTGAGGTGTAGTGTTGTTGTGGTGACGTGATTGTGAGGTGTAGTCTTGTTGTGGTGACGTGATTGTGAGGTGTAGTGTTGTTGTGGTGACGTGATTTTGAGGTGTAGTCTTGTTGTCGTGACGTGATTGTGAGGTGTAGTCTTGTTGTGGAGACGTGATTGTGAGGTGTAGTCTTGTTGTCGTGACGTGATTGTGAGGTGTAGTCTTGTTGTGGAGACGTGATTGTGAGGTGTAGTCTTGTTGTGGAGACGTGATTGTGAGGTGTAGTCTTGTTGTGGTGACGTGATTGTGAGGTGTAGTGTTGTTGTGGTGACGTTATTGTGAGGTGTAGTGTTGTTGTGGTGACGTGATTGTGAGGTGTAGTGTTGTTGTGGTGACGTGATTGTGAGGTGTAGTGTTGTTGTGGTGACGTGATTGTGAGGCGTAGTCTTGTTGTATTGACGTGATTGTGAGGTGTAATCTTGTTGTGGTGACGTGATTGTGAGGTGTAGTGTTGTTGTGGTAACGTGATTGTGAGGTGTAGTGTTGTTGTCGTGACGTGATTGTGAGGTGTAGTCTTGTTGTGGTGACGTGATTGTGAGGTGTAGTCTTGTTGTGGTGACGTGATTGTGAGGTGTAGTCTTGTTGTGGAGACGTGATTGTGAGGTGTAGTCTTGTTGTAGTGACGTGATTGTGAGGTGTAGTCTTGTTGTGGTGACGTGATTGTGAGGTGTAGTCTTGTTGTGGTGACGTGATTGTGAGGTGTAGTCTTGTTGGGGGGGCGTGATTGTGAGATGTAGTGTTGTTGTGGTGACGTGATTGTGAGGTGTAGTCTTGTTGTGGTGACGTGATTGTGAGGTGTAGTCTTATTGTGGAGACGTGATTGTGAGGTGTAGTCTTGTTGTGGTGACGTGATTGTGAGGTGTAGTGTTGTTGTGGTGACGTGATTGTGAGGTGTAGTCTTGTTGTGGAGACGTGAGTGTGAGGTGTAGTCTTGTTGGGGTGGCGTGATTGTGAGATGTAGTGTTGTTGTGGTGACGTGATTGTGAGGTGTAGTCTTGTTGTGGTGACGTGATTGTGAGGTGTAGTGTTGTTGTGGTGACGTGATTGTGAGGTGTAGTGTTGTTGTGGTGACGTGATTGTGAGGTGTAGTGTTGTTGTGGTGACGTGATTGTGAGGTGTAGTGTTGTTGTGGTGACGTGATTGTGAGGCGTAGTCTTGTTGTATTGACGTGATTGTGAGGTGTAATCTTGTTGTGGTGACGTGATTGTGAGGTGTAGTGTTGTTGTGGTAACGTGATTGTGAGGTGTAGTGTTGTTGTGGTGACGTGATTGTGAGGTGTAGTCTTATTGTGGTGACGTGATTGTGAGGTGTAGTCTTGTTGTGGTGACGTGATTGTGAGGTGTAGTCTTGTTGTGGAGACGTGATTGTGAGGTGTAGTCTTGTTGTAGTGACGTGATTGTGAGGTGTAGTCTTGTTGTGGTGACGTGATTGTGAGGTGTAGTCTTGTTGTGGTGACGTGATTGTGAGGTGTAGTCTTGTTGTGGTGACGTGATTGTGAGGTGTAGTCTTGTTGGGGTGGCGTGATTGTGAGATGTAGTGTTGTTGTGGTGACGTTATTGTGAGGTGTAGTCTTGTTGTGGTGACGTGATTGTGAGGTGTAGTCTTATTGTGGAGACGTGATTGTGAGGTGTAGTCTTGTTGTGGTGACGTGATTGTGAGGTGTAGTCTTGTTGTGGTGACGTGATTGTGAGGTGTAGTATTGTTGTTATGACGTGATTGTGAGGTGTAGTCTTGACCCTTTATATGCCTTCCTGTTGATGTTTTGTTTTATAGTTCCTTGATAATGTGAGAAGTCACGAAAGCGCTTGGAATTTCTCTATTTTTTTCACAGTGGTTGTTGTGTATATTGTGACGTCACCTGTTTACTGTGATCTTATTGTATATATATCTCCGGGGAGAACCTCGAGTTTTCCCTGAGGTACGTTTATTGTCTTCTGAGGATGTGGCTCCCCAGTAAAGTTCTAGAGGTGGTACCTCCCTATATATATATATATATATATATATATATATATATATATATATATATATATATATATATATATATATATATATATATATATATATATATATATATATATAAGTCTGTTGAGTGTACCTGGTAAAGTGTATGGTAGAGTTATTATTGAAAGAATTAAGAGTAAAACAGAAAGCAGGATAGCAGATGAACAAGGGGGCTTTAGGAAAGGTAGGGGGTGTGTAGACCAAGTGTTTACAGTGAAACATATAGGTGAACAGTATTTGGATAAGGGTAAAGATGTTTTTGTGGCATTTATGGATTTGGAAAAGGCGTATGATAGGGTAGATAGGGGGGCAATGTGGCAGATGTTGCAGGTGTATGGAATAGGAGGAAGGTTACTGAAAGCAGTGAAGAGTTTTTATGAGGATAGTGAGGCTCAGGTTAGAGTGTGTAGGAGGGAAGGGGACTATTTCCCAGTAAAAGTGGGCCTTAGACAAGGATGTGTGATGTCACCGTGGTTGTTCAATATATTTATAGATGGGGTTGTAAGAGAAGTGAATGCGAGGGTCTTGGCAAGAGGTGTTGGGCTAAAAGATAAAGAAGCAAATACAAAGTGGGAGTTGTCACAGTTGCTTTTTGCTGATGACACTGTGCTTTTGGGAGATTCTGAAGAGAAGCTGCAGAGGTTGGTGGATGAATTTGGTAGGGTGTGTAAAAGAAGAAAATTGAAAGTGAATATAGGAAAGAGTAAGGTGATGAGGATAACAAAAAGAATAGGTGACGAAAGATTGGATATCAGATTGGAGGGAGAGAGTATGGAGGAGGTGAATGTATTCAGATATTTGGGAGTGGACATGTCGGCGGATGGGTCTATGAAGGATGAGGTGAATCATAGAATTGATGAGGGAAAAGGGTGAGTGGAGCACTTCGGAGTCTGTGGAGACAAAGAACCTTGTCCATGGAAGTAAAGAGGGAATGTATGAGAGTATAGTTATACCAACGCTCTTATATGGGTGTGAAGCATGGGTGATGAATGTTGCAACGAGGAGAAGGCTGGAGGCAGTGGAGATGTCATGTCTGAGGTAAATGTGTGGTGTGAATATAATGCAGAGAATTCGGAGTTTGGAAATTAGGAGGAGGTGCGGATTACCAAAACGATTGTTCAGAGAGCTGAGGAGGGGTTGTTGAGGTGGTTTGGACATGTAGAGAGAATGGAACGAGACAGAGTGACTTCGAGAGTGTATAAATCTGTAGTGGAGGGAAGGCGGGGTAGGGGTCGGCCTAGGAAAGGTTGGAGGGAGGGGGTAAAGGAAGTTTGTGTGCGAGGGGCTTGGACTTCCAGCAAGCATGTGTGAGCGTATTTGATAGGAGTGAATGGAGGCATATGGTTTTTAATACTTGACGTGCTGTTGGAGTGTGAGCAAAGTAACATTTATGAAGGGATTCAGGGAAACCGGCAGGCCGGACTTGAGTTCTGGAGATGGGAAGTACAGTGCCGGCACTCTGAAGGAGGGGTGTTAATGTTGCAGTTTTATAACTGTAGTGTAAAGCACCCTTCTGGCAAGACAGTGATGGAGTGAATGATGATGAAAGTTTTTCTTTTTCGGGCCACCCTGCCTTGGTGGGAATCGGCCGATATGTTAATAAAAAAAAAAAAAAAAAAATATATATATATATTCATATTTAGTGATGGGCAGTTTTAAATAATTATCCAGTGGTGTGGATGTTAGTGGTCTTCCCTGGGTAACAGTTCAGTGGTTGGTTAATAACCTGTGGCCGCCCCGAGGGTCATTAAGACTAGAAGTCCCTCCTTACCTGAGGGTGAGGAGGGACTGATCCCCTCACTACTGCTTCCACTTCTGTTTTCATCAGTATCCCACTGAAGAAGGCTGCCTGCTGTGTAGCCGAAACGTTTCGGCAGTTCAGATCCCCAAAGCGTTGCAAATGTTTATCTGAGTATATACACTGAGAGACATCTTAATCTCTGAGTATATACACTGAGAGACATCCTAATCTCTGAGTATATACACTGAGAGACATCTTAATCTCTGAGTATATACACTGAGAGACATCCTAATCTCTGAGTATATACACTGAGACACATCCTACTCTCTGAGTATGTACAGTGAGAGACATCCTAATCTCTGTGTATGTACACTGAAAGACATCCTACACTCTGGGTATGTACACTGAGAGACATCCTAATCTCTGGGTATGTACACTGAAAGACATCCTACACTCTGGGTATGTACACTGAGAGACATCCTAATCTCTGGGTATGTACACTGAAAGACATCCTACACTCTTGGTATGTACACTGAGAGACATCCTAATCTCTGGGTATGTACACTGAGAGACATCCTACTCTCTGGGTATGTACACTGAGAGACATCCTACTCTCTGGGTATGTACACTGAGAGACATCCTACTCTCTGGGTATGTACACTGAGAGACATCCTACACTCTGGGTATGTACACTGAGAGACATCCTACACTCTGGGTATGTACACTGAGAGACATCCTACACTCTGGATATGTACACTGAGAGACATCCTACTCTCTGGGTATGTACACTGAGAGACATCCTACTCTCTGAGTATATACACTGAGAGACATCCTACTCTCTGAGTATATACACTGAGAGACATCCTACTCTCTGAGTATGTACACTGAGAGACATCCTACTCTCTGGGTATGTACACTGAGAGACATCCTACTCTCTGGGTATGTACACTGAGAGACATCCTAATCTCTGGGTATGTACACTGAGAGACATCCTACTCTCTGGGTATGTACACTGAGAGACATCCTACTCTCTGGGTATGTACACTGAGAGACATCCTACACTCTGGGTATGTACACTGAGAGACATCCTACTCTCTGGGTATGTACACTGAGAGACATCCTACTCTCTGAGTATATACACTGAGAGACATCCTACTCTCTGAGTATATACACTGAGAGACATCCTACTATCTGGGTATGTACACTGAGAGACATCCTACTCTCTGGGTATGTACACTGAGAGACATCCTAATCTCTGGGTATGTACACTGAGAGACATCCTACTCTCTGGGTATGTACACTGAGAGACATTCTAATCTCTGGGTATGTACACTGAGAGACATCCTACTCTCTGGGTATGTACACTGAGAGACATCCTACTCTCTGGGTATGTACACTGAGAGACATCCTAATCTCTGGGTATGTACACTGAGAGACATCCTACTCTCTGGGTATGTACACTGAGAGACATCCTACTCTCTGGGTATGGACACTGAGAGACATCCTACTCTCTGGGTATGTACACTGAGAGACATCCTAATCTCTGGGTATGTACACTGAGAGACATCCTACTCTCTGGGTATGTACACTGAGAGACATCCTAATCTCTGGGTATGTACACTGAGAGACATCCTACTCTCTGGGTATGTACACTGAGAGACATCCTACTCTCTGGGTATGTACACTGAGAGACATCCTACTCTCTGGGTATGTACACTGAGAGACATCCTACTCTCTGGGTATGTACATTGAGAGGCATCCTACTCTCTGGGTATGTTCACTGAGAGGCATCCTACTCTCTGGGTATGTACACTGAGAGACATCCTACTCTCTGGGTATGTACACTGAGAGACATCCTACTCTCTGGGTATGTACACTGAGAGGCATCCTACTCTCTGGGTATGTTCACTGAGAGGCATCCTACACTCTGGGTATGTACACTGAGAGACATCCTACTCTCTGGGTATGTACACTGAGAGACATCCTACTCTCTGGGTATGTACACTGAGAGGCATCCTACTCTCTGGGTATGTTCACTGAGAGGCATCCTACACTCTGGGTATGTACACTGAGAGACATCCTACTCTCTGGGTATGTACACTGAGAGACATCCTACTCTCTGGGTATGTACACTGAGAGACATCCTACTCTCTGGGTATGTACATTGAGAGGCATGCTACTCTCTGGGTATGTTCACTGAGAGGCATCCTACTCTCTGGGTATGTACACTGAGAGACATCCTACTCTCTGGGTATGTACACTGAGAGACATCCTACTCTCTGGGTATGTACACTGAGAGGCATCCTACTCTCTGGGTATGTTCACTGAGAGGCATCCTACACTCTGGGTATGTACACTGAGAGACCTCCTACTCTCTGAGCATATACACTGAGGTACAAACACCTCTCAGTGTATGCACGTGTAGATGCTCAGTATGCGGCCAGTTGATGTCCCATACAAGTGCAGATCATTTCTTGTATTTAACAATCTCCTGGATTGTTGTCCGCACGCACATCACTAAGACCTTACACAGTACCTTCCAAAACCTACGGGAACTTCAGTCACTGATAAATAAAACACTCACCAAGATCAAGGTCCTTCATACTGACACACTCGGTCCAGTGTTCATACTGGCACTCGGTCCAGTGTTCATACTGGCACTCGGTCCAGTGCTCATACTGGCACTCGGTCCAGTGCTCATACTGGCACTCGGTCCAGTGTTCATACTGGCACTCGGTCCAGTGTTCATACTGCACTCGGTCCAGTGTTCATACTGGCACTCGGTCCAGTGTTCATCCCGGCACTCGGTCAGTGCTCATACTGGCACTCGGTCCAGTGCTCATACTGGCACTCGGTCCAGTGTTCATACTGGCACTCGGTCCAGTGTTCATACTGGCACTCGGTCCAGTGTTCATACTGGCACTCGGTCCAGTGCTCATACTGGCACTCGGTCCAGTGCTCATACTGGCACTCGGTCCAGTGTTCATACTGGCACTCGGTCCAGTGCTCATACTGGCACTCGGTCCAGTGCTCATACTGGCACTCGGTCCAGTGTTCATACTGGCACTCGGTCCAGTGTTCATACTGGCACTCGGTCCAGTGTTCATACTGGCACTCGGTCCAGTGCTCATACTGGCACTCGGTCCAGTGCTCATACTGGCACTCGGTCCAGTGTTCATACTGGCACTTGGTCCAGTGTTCATACTGGCACTCGGTCCAGTGTTCATACTGACACACTCGGTCCAGTGTTCATACTGACACACTCGGTCCAGTGTTCATATTGACACACTCGGTCCAGTGTTCATACTGGCACTCGGTCCAGTGTTCATACTGGCACTCGGTCCAGTGTTCATACTTGTACTCGGTCCAGTGTTCATACTGGCACTCGGTCCAGTGTTCAAAGTCAGCTTCGGCTGTGGCTGGTTTTATCTGCAGTGTAACTAGTTACCTCAGTTAGTGTCTCGCGGAATCTGGAAGGCGTAGCAGCGTTATAAATATACCTCGTTTGCTGGGTTGGTGGTTAGAGCACCGACTTGATCATTTTATTGCTGTCTTGCCGTGGGTTCGAGTCGTGTCCATTCTGTGAGTTAGTTGGTTTGCTTGTCTTTCATCGAAGTATTAAGTTTATTGGCATGTGTTAAAGTATTTACGAGACAAGTGTGCCGCGGCCTTGTGTATACAGCAGTTGTTAGTGCATGTGTGGAGGCAACTCTCACACAGACAACAAGAGGTGATAAAAACACCTGCAGAGAGCAGCTTTATTGGGTCGCATCATGTGAGTGCAAGTTTCCTCACACTGAAGAAGGCTCTACACAAGAGAAATGTCTCCATAAAGTTGCTCTCTGCGACTGTCTTCTTCACTACCTGTCTGCTGCTTCAACGAAGGTTCCGATAATAGAAGACTTACGTCTCAATTCGTAAGACTGAGCAGGCACTGTTCCGCCAGATGGCCCTCGTACTTGTTTATGACGCTACAGTACTTGATGACATCGCAGCTGCAGCAACGAGGTGCCAGCTGGACTCTGTCTTGTGAGTTCTGCTTCACGTAAGGCACACACATATCTTGCACTCTAGGTACGTCTGGAAATCCTGTTGTCAGACACAATCACTTCTTTTCAATTTTTGTCCATCCATCATGCATTGTAGCAAATATTTTTCCTCGTGGCTTCACCTCACTTTCTGCGGCACTGTGATCTTCACTTGTTTTTGTTAGACGCTCACTAACGCGACAAGAAGTCACAATATTAATATAAGAACAACTTACAGTGGTGTAGAGCCCAGTAATAGTTGCAGCTCAGAGCTTCATTATGAAATAAAGTCTGGTGTCTACCAGTAGTTCACACCACCAGCTTCACAGGGAGCTTCCAAAGCTCCACTTAGAAATGGAGCTCGTGCCACAGAAGCTGTGGCACGAGCTGTGAGCTGTGAGCTTTGTTGACAGCTGTAGCTGGTACTGGGTGCTACACCATTCTAGTTGCTATTTTAATTCGTATAGTGGTCCAAAATTTTATCATTTCCCTGTAAAGTTTCTCAGTATTAATAGTACCCTCGTCTGTTGTCATTGTATTAGTGTGTCATTAGAACGCAGTCCCATATTTATAGAATATGTATCAGATTTCAAGCCTAAAGACCCTCTTCAAGCTCCTGATGACCCTCTTCAAGCTCCTGAAGACCCTCTTCAAGCTCCTGAAGACCCTCTTCAAGCTCCTGAAGACCCTCTTCAAGCTCCTGAAGACCCTCTTCAAGCTCCTGAAGACCCTCTTCAAGCTCCTGAAGACCCTTTCATGAGTACCTGAAGACCCTCTTCAAGCTCCTGAAGTGGATCTCTATCTAGACCGAAAATATTTGCTCAGTTTCCCTGCGGTTGACTGTGGGTAGTTCCTGCTGAGGCTGCTTACACTGTATGTGAAGGGTCCCCAAGACTCGCTTCTGCTACCCTTCCTACTCGAAAGAATGGGACGGGGAGGGGGTGAAGGAAGGCTTCAAGGACCAACTGCTACCTCCTGACTAGACTTTCACAGGCATGGTTATTTGCAACGAAGAAAAACAAAAGAAACACTCCGAGCACTCTCAACTTAAGACGTTACTTAAACTGTATCAAGTTAGATGAATCATGTTGACGAATACGCGTAGAGGAAACTTGAAAGAGTAAAAAAACAAAAATCGTAATATTGATTGAGAAAATACAACCTAAAAAAAAAAAAACGATAAAATCAAATAGTCTCTTTTCCCGACCATACGACTGTTTGAGATCATGGAGCATTAATGTAAGGCAAGAACCACGCATTAACTGGCAACCTTGATGACCATGCTCAAGTTGACTTGGATTCCCCGTCCGTCCTTTCCTTCACTCTCGTAGTTGATGTGCAAATCAAAATTTCTTATGAACATCTTATTTTTGTCTCTCTTACAGGACCGTAGACAATTTAAAACAGAATATAAATGAGAAAGGAAAACTGAGTAATATTGAAAACTCGCCCTTTTTATGGCGTTTTATTAAGGTTTCACAAATTTAATGAGCCCTTACTGAGGCCTTTTGTACGGCTTTATTCCAGAGCCTGTACATGTACTCAGGTACAGTGTTCTTCCTTACTCCATGCTTCTTATTGATCACCTGAAAATGTGTCGTCCGATAAGTTTAAAAATTTCACTGCTAGTGAGCGATAACAAGGTAAAGCTTTATAGAACTACTGGCAGGACTGTTGCCCTTCTCTCACTTTCATAAACCCATACAAATATTGTTTTGGTTTCCCTCTTATTACTTGACATAACATTGTTTGATGGGCTGGAAATTTTCCACACTTGTGTCTCAGAAGGTCGGGAGTGCCAGCACAGTGTCCCGCAGAAGGTCGGGAGTGCCAGCACAGTGTCCCCCAGAAGGTCGGGAGTGCCAGCACAGTGTCCCCCAGAAGGTCGGGAGTGCCAGCACAGTGTCCCCCAGAAGGTCGGGAGTGCCAGCACAGTGTCCCCCTGCTAAGTTACCACTGTCTTCTTTTAAATGGTATCGTATTTTTGTGAAAGAAACAATTTGGCTCGTGCCTTTTATGAATGGTTTAGGTCGTTTATGGCTGATGAATTTAATATAAAATATATATATATATATATATATATATATATATATATATATATATATATATATATATATATATATATATATATATATATATATATATATATATATATATATACAAAAGATCACAGTAAACAGGTGATATCAAAATATGCAAGACAACCACTATGAAAAATAGAGTAATTCCAAGCGCTTTCGTGACTTCTCACATTATCAAGGAACTATAAAAGGAAACATGACGATGTTACGGGCGATGTTACGCTAATGTGATGTGTGGTCTTTGTTAGTATGATGTGACTGTGAGGTGTAGTCTTGCCCTTTATAAGCCTTCTTGTCTTGTTTCCTTTATAGTTCCTTGATAATGTGAGTAGTCACGAAAGCGCTTGGAATTCCTCTTTTTTTTCATAGTGGTTGTCTTGCATATATATATTACCTTCTTCTTTAACGCAAGTTGATGTCAATTTGTCAATTTACTAATACTGTTAATCAACTTGATATTGTTGGGACGATAACTGAAAAATGCATCTTCTGTTCGGCTTCAAACTCTTGCCACCGTTGGTGTTTTTCTCAGAGGAAGCGTTGTATTAATTTTTGACGGTTATATAAAGCAAATTATTTTCAATGCAATGCCTGTAGAATGCTTCTTCTGACCGACTTCAAACCTTAAAAGCTGGTGCATCTTACAAGGTTTTAAATTGATATTGTGCTGTGTAGGTGACGTGTTGTCACGATGGAATCTCTTTGTGTGTTGATATAGACCACTGTGTGGGCGAAACGTTGTCAATAAGGGATCGTATTATACTTCATTTCTCTTTACTTTTCCATAGTTGATGTTTTATGTAATAATTTAATGTAATAATTTGACTTCAAACCTTCAATGACGATAACGTAAAAATGAAGTTTCCGAGTGGCTTTAAGCTTAAAGTGCCGTTGAATCTTGAAATATTGGTCTCTTTTTGATAACGAAGGAATGCCTCTTCCAACTGGCTTCAAACTTTCAAAACTTATGAGTCTTAGTGAAAGGTTCAATTTGTTTTCGGGCAATGTAGATGATAATTTGTCTTATTTTTTTAATAAATTAGTATATTAATTTAGATATGATGACTAGTGGAGGTTGCGTGTCACTGGCTCCACCACTGACACTTGGGCAGCACTCTCTACTATTCCTTTCTTTTGCGTGCATTGAGATAGATGAGGCTGGGTTTGTGGGATAAGGGGATACCTTCTCTTGGATCACGTGGCAGAAGTCTCTACTGTCACGTGTCTAGGTAACTACTAAATAAGAGTTTGTGTGTGTGTGTGTACTCACCTATATGTGGCTGCAGGGGTCGAGTCATAGCTCCTGGCCCCGCCTCTTCACTGGTCGATACTAATTCACTCTCTCCCTTCTCCATAAGCTTTATCATACCTCTTCTTAGAACTAAGTATGGAACTTGCTTCCACTACTTCACTCTCCAGATTATTCCACTTCCTGACAACTCTAAGACTAAAGAAATACTTCCTAACATCCCTATGACTCATCTGGGTTTTCAGCTTCCAATTGTGGCCCCTTGTTCCTGTATCCCATCTCTGAAACATTCAAGCCCTGTCCACCTTGTCAATTCCTCTCAGTGTGTGTGTGTGTACTCACCTATTTGTGGTTGCAGGGGTCGAGTTATTGCTCCTGGCTCCGCCTCTTCACTGATTGCTACTAGGTCATCTCTCTCCCTGCTCAATGAGCTTTATCAAACCTCGTCTTAAAACTATGTATGGTTCCTGCCCCCACTACGTCACTTTCTAGGCTATTCCACTTCCTGACAACTCTATGACTGAAGAAATACTTCCTAACATCCCTTTGACTCATAGGAGTCTTCAACTTCCAATTGTGACCCCTTGTTTCTGTGTCCCCTCTCTGGAACATCTTGTCTCTGTCCACCCTATCTATTCCTCGCAGTATTTTATATGTCGTTATCATGTCTCCCCTAACCCTTCTGTCCTCTAGTGTCTTCAGGCCGATTTCCCTTAACCTTTCTTCGTAGGACAATCCCCTTAGCTCTGGGACTAGTCTTGTTGCAAACCTTTGCACTTTCTCTAGTTTCTTGTGTGTGTGTGTGTTAGTTAGTTAGTTAGTTAGTTAGTTAGTTAGTTACCATTTTGTCCTAGGCACATGTCGATTAGACACTAGGCCTGTTGTATATATATATATGTGTGTGTGTGTGTGTGTGTGTGTGTGTTTGTGTGTGTGTAAGGAAATACTTCGAAATGTTTCCGCCCCGCCGGGAATTGAACCCGGGCCCTCCGTGCGTGAAGCGAGAGCTTTAGCCACCACACACACACACACCGTGTACTCACCTAATTGTGGTTGCAGGGGTCGAGACTCAGCTCCTGGCCCCGCCTCTTCGCTGTCTGCTACTGGGTCTCCATGAGCTTTATCATACCTTGTCTTAAAACTATGTATGGTTCCTGCCTCCACTATATCTTTCTCTAGACTATTCCACTTCCTGACTACTCTGTGGCTGAAGAAATGCTTCCTGACATCCCTTTGACTCATCTGAGTCTTCAGCTTCCAGTTGTGTCCCCTTGTTTCTGTGTTCCCTCTCTGGAACATCCTGTCACTATCTACCTTGTCAATTCCCCGCAGTATTTTGTATGTCGTTATCATGTCTCCTCTGACCCTTCTTTCCTCCAGTGTTGTTAGTCCTATTTCCCTCAATCTGAGTTGTGGAACTAACCTTGTCGCAAACCTTTGCACTTTCTCTAGTTTCTTTACGTGCTTGACCAGGTGTGGGTTCCAGACTGGTGCTGCATATTCTAGTATGGGCCTGACGTACGTGTGTGTGTGTGTGTGTACTCACCTAACTGTGGTTGCAAGGGTCGACTCATAGCTCCTGGCCCCGCCTCTTCACTGGTCGCTACTAGGTCACTCACTCCCTGCTCTGTGAGCTTTATCATACCTCTTCTTAAAGCTATGTATGGATCCTGACCACCTCACATTCTAGACTATTCCACTTCCTGACAACTCTGTGACTGAAGAAATACTTCCTAACATCTTTGTGACTTATCTGAGTCTTCAACTTCTGATTGTGACCCCTTGTTGCTGTGTCCCATCTCTGGAACATCTTATCTCTGTCCACCTTGACGTTTCCTCTCAGTATTTTATATGTTGTTATCATGTCATCCCTGTCCCTCCTGTCCTCCAGTGTCGTCAGGTCGATTTCCCTTAACCTCTCCTAGTAGGACATACCCCTTAACTCCAGGACTAGTCTCGTTGCAAACCTTTGCACCTTCTCTAATTTCCTGACGTGTTTGTTCAGGTGTGGGTTCCAAACTGGTGCTGCATACTCCAGTATAGGCCTGACGTACACGGTGTACAGAGTCTTGAACGACCCTTACTGAAGTGTCAGAAAGCTATTCTTAGGTTTGCTAGTCGCCCATATGCTGCAGAAGTTATTTGGTTGATGTGCGCCTTAGGAGGTATGTTCGATATTATACTCACCCCAAGATCCTTTTCTTTGATTGAGGGTTCCAGTATTTAGCCCCCTAGGCTGTATTCTGTCTTCCGTCATCTTTGACCTTCCCCGATCTTCATGACTTTGCACTTAACGGGGTTGAACTCCAGGAGCCATTTGCTGGACCAGGCCTGTAGCCTGTCCAGATCCCTTTGTAGTCTTGAATTCTCCTCATTAACTTCACATCGTCTGCAAACAGACACTTCTGAGTCTTTTCCTTCTAGCATGTCATTCACATATACTAGAAACAGCATCGGCCCTAGGACTGACCCCTGTGGAACCCTGCGCATCACAGACACCCACTTTGACACCTCGTCACGTACCATGACTCGTTGTTGCCTCCCTGTCAGGTATTCTCTGATTCATTGCAGTGCCTTTCCTGTTATGTGTGCCTGATCCTCTAGCTTTTGCACTAATCTCTTGTAAGAACTGTGTCGAAGGCCCTCTTGCAGTCCAAGAAAATACAATCTATCCACCCTTCTCTCTCGTACTTCCATTACCTTGTCATAAAACTCCAGTAGGTTTGTCACTCAGGATTTTCCTTCCGTGAAACCTTGCTGGTTGTCGTTTATAAGCTTGGTTCTTTCTAGGTGCTTCACCACTCTCCTCCTGATAATCTTCTCCATGACTTTGCATACTATACACGTCAGTGACACTAGTCTGTAGTTTAATGCCTCGTGTCTGTCTCCTTTCTTAAAAATTTAGACTACATTTGCCGTCTTCCATACCTCAGGTAGTTGTCCAGTTTCAATGGATGTGTTGAAAATTGTTGTTAGTGGCACACACAGCGTCTCTGTTCATTCTCTAAGGACCCACGGAGAGATGTTGTCCGGTCCCACCGCCTTTGAGGTACCAAGTTCACTTAGCAGCTTCTTGACTTCCTCCTCGGTTGTGTGTATTTCATCCATCACTTGTTGGTATATCCCTTGTTAGTGTTCCCTTCTTCCCCTATTCTGACTTTCCAGAATCCTTTCTGTTTCCACTGTAAATACTTCTTTAAATCTCATGGAGAGCTCATCACATACTTCTTGGTCGTTTCTTGTGAGCTCCCTCCTTCTTTCCTCAGCCTGATTACCTGGCCTTTGACTGTTGTCTTCCTCCTGATGTGGCTATAGAACAGCTTCGGGTCAGACTTGACTTTCGATGCTATGTCGTTTTCGTACTGTTGCTGGGTCTCCCTCCTTATCTGTGCATACTCTTTTCTGGCTCTTCGACTAATGTCTTTGTTTTCCTGGGTCCTTTGTCTTCTGTACTTTTTCCATTCTCTAGTGCACTTAGTTTTTGCCTCCCTACATCTTCGGGTAAACCAAGGGGTCGTTCTGGTCTTCCCATTATTTCTGTTGCCCTTGTGAACAAACCTTTCCTCTTCTTCCTTGCATTTTGTTGTCATGTAGTCCGTCATTTCGTTTACTGATTTTCCTGTCAATTGTGTTTCCCACTGAACCTCCTGCAGGAAGTTCCTCATACTTGTGTAGTCCTCCTTTTGTAGTTTGGCTTTTCAAATGCTACTCTTGTTACCCTCTCCACTTGTAAATCTATTATGTATTCAAAGCTCAAAACAACGTGATCACTAGCTCCTAGGGGCCTTTCACACACACACACACACACACACACACACACACACACACACACACACACACACACACACACATATATATATATGTATGTGTGTGTGTGTGTGTGTGTGTGTGTGTGTGTGTGTGTGTGTGTGTTGTTGTGAGGATCACAGCAGTGTGTCCCAGGTATGCGGTCGACTGACTGACTGACATTACAACAATAACCCAAAGCTCAGCGCTTGTCTAGGAAGCTCTGGCCATGCCATGCCTTGCTGAACTCCGTAACCGGTCTTACTCTCGGCCTACTGTACTCTTTAAAAAACAATGAGCCATAGATATTCTCCGATGCACGTTCACAAACCTTTGCTTTACTGAATACTGAGTTGCTTTGAAGCAGCAGCACCAGCTGCAACAGCTGCACCAACAGCACCTCCCTGAACGTTGAGTATCTCTGAAATGTTGCTAAGCTCTTTGATAAGCTCAGACGTAAATGATTTACAGCTTGGTGGTAAAATATTCATGGGTCTTGAGCATGTAAATCTGGGATTTAGTAAGGAATGGTTGATGACAGTGCAGGTGAAGTAACCTAGCAGGTTCCTGGGTGCTAGGAGGGTGAGGTGATGAGTGAGACAGGTACCTAGCAGGTTCCTGGGTGCTAGGAGAGTGAGCTGGTGGTGAGGCAGGTTCCTAGCAGGTTACTGGGTACTAGGAGAGAGAGAGAAAGAGAGAGGTTGTGTGCAGCACAATTTCCTAGCAGGTTACTGGGTGCTAGGAGAGTGGGGTGGTGGGTGAGACAGCTCCCAGCAGGTTAATGAACCAGGAGGGAAGCATTGAAAGGGGAGGGAGGCAGGTGCTGAGGGAGGGAGGCAGGTGGTGAGGTAGGGAGGCAGGTGCTGAAGGAGGGAGGCAGATGGTGAGGGAGGGAGGCAGGTGCTGAAGGAGGGAGGCAGGTGGTGAGGGAGGGAGGCAGGTGCTGAAGGAGGGAGGCAGGTGGTGAGGGAGGGAGGCAGGTGCTGAGGGAGGGAGGCAGGTGCTGAGGGAGGGAGGCAGGTGCTGAGGGAGGGAGGCAGGTGCTGAGGGAGGGAGGCAGGTGCTGAGGGAGGGAGGCAGGTGCTGAGGGAGGGAGGCAGGTGCTGAAGGAGGGAGGCAGGTGCTGAGGGAGGGAGGTAGGTGCTGAGGGAGGGAGGCAGGTGCTGATTGAGGGAGGCAGGTGCTGAGGGAGGGAGGCAGGTGCTGAGGAGGGAGGCAGGTGCTGAAGGAGGGAGGCAGGTGCTGAGGGAGGGAGGCAGGTGCTGAGGAGGGAGGCAGGTGCTGAGGGATGGAGGCAGGTGCTGAAGGAGGGAGGCAGGTGCTGAGGGAGGGAGGCAGGTGCTGAAGGAGGGAGGCAGGTGCTGAGGGAGGGAGGCAGGTGCTGAAGGAGGGAGGCAGGTGCTGAGGGAGGGATGCAGGTGCTGAGGGAGGGAGGGAGGCAGGTGCTGAGGGAGGGAGGCAGGTGCTGAAGGAGGGAGGCAGGTGCTGAGGGAGGAGGCAGGTGCTGAAGGAGGGAGGCAGGTGCTGAGGGAGGGAGGCAGGTGCTGAAGGAGAGAGGCAGGTGCTGAAGGAGGGAGGCAGGTGCTGAGGGAGGGAGGCAGGTGCTGAGGGAGGGAGGCAGGTGCTGAGGGAGTGAGGCAGGTGCTGAAGGAGGGAGGCAGGTGCTGAGGGAGGGAGGCAGGTGCGGAGGGAGGGAGGTTGGGAGACAGGTGCAGAGAGAGGGATGGAGGGAGAGAGGCAGGTAGGTAGGGTGGGAAAGAAGGAAGGAGAGAGGAATTAGGGAGAGAGGAATGGAGTGAAAGAAAGAGGGAAGGACTGAAGTAGGGAGGGAGTTAGACAGGGAGAGGGAGTGAGGGAATGAGGAAGGTAGAGACGTAACTAAGTTTGTATGTAACTCACCAGTTTGGTTTTAGGTCAGGAAAAATAAGTACGAATGATGCAATTATAAAAATATGACCTTAATTTATGCAACTCTTGATAATAATGAATATCCACTGAGGCTGTTGATAGAACTTAGGAAAGTTTACCATACAGTAGACATCTTGCATCTTAGACTAGACTTACATTATGGCATCAGAGTACTACTGAGGGTTCCACTTCTCTTGAAGGGTTCCACCTCTCATGAAGGGTTCCACCTCTCATGAAGGGTTCCACTTCTCATGAAGGGTTACACCTCTCTTCAAGGGTTCCACCTCTCTTGAATGGTTCCACCTCTCATGAAGGGTTCCACCTCTCATGAAGGGTTCCACCTCTCATGAAGGGTTCCACCTCTCTTGAATGGTTCCATCTCTCATGAAGGGTTCCACCTCTCTTGAATGGTTCCACCTCTCATGAAGGGTTCCACCTCTCATGAAGGGTTCCACCTCTCATGAAGGGTTCCACCTCTTATGAAGGGTTCCACTTCTCATGAAGGGTTCCACCTCTCTTCAAGGGTTCCACCTCTCTTGAATGGTTCCACCTCTCATGAAGGGTTCCACCTCTCATGAAGGGTTCCACCTCTCTTGAATGGTTCCACCTCTCATGAAGGGTTCCATATCTCTTGAATGGTTCCACCTCTCATTAAGGGTTCCACCTCTCATGAAGGGTTCCACCTCATGAAGGGTTCCACCTCTTATGAAGGGTTCCACTTCTCATGAATGGTTCCACCCTCTTCAAGGGTTCCACCTCTCTTGAATGGTTCCACCTCTCATGAAGGGTTCCACCTCTCTTGAATGGTTCCACCTCTCATGAAGGGTTCCATCTCTCTTGAATGGTTCCACCTCTCATGAAGGGTTCCACCTCTCATGAAGGGTTCCACCTCTCATGAAGGGTTCCACCTCTCATGAAGGGTTCCACTTCTCATGAAGGGTTCCACCTCTCTTCAAGGGTTCCACCTCTCATGAAGGGTTCCACCTCTCATGAAGGGTTCCACCTCTCATGAAGGGTTCCACCTCTCATGAAGGGTTCCACCTCTCTTGAATGGTTCCACCTCTCATGAATGGTTCAACCTCTCATGAAGGGTTCCACCTCTCATGAATGGTTCCACCTCTCATGAAGGGTTCCACCTCTAATGAAGGGTTCCACCTCTCATAAAGTGTTCCACCTCTCATAAAGTGTTCCACCTCTCATAAAGTGTTCCACCTCTCATGAAGGGTTCCACCTCTCATAAAGTGTTCCACCTCTCATAAAGTGTTCCACCTCTCATGAAGGGTTCCACCTCTCATGAAGGGTTCCACCTCTCATGAAGGGTTCCACCTCTCATGAAGGGTTCCACCTCTCTTGAATGGTTCCACCTCTCATGAAGGGTTCCATCTCTCTTGAATGGTTCCACCTCTCATGAAGGGTTCCACCTCTCATGAAGGGTTCCACCTCTCATGAAGGGTTCCACCTCTCATGAAGGGTTCCACTTCTCATGAAGGGTTCCACCTCTCTTCAAGGGGTTCCACCTCTCATGAAGGGTTCCACCTCTCATGAAGGGTTCCACCTCTCATGAAGGGTTCCACCTCTCATGAAGGGTTCCACCTCTCTTGAATGGTTCCACCTCTCATGAATGGTTCAACCTCTCATGAAGGGTTCCACCTCTCATGAATGGTTCCACCTCTCATGAAGGGTTCCACCTCTAATGAAGGGTTCCACCTCTCATAAAGTGTTCCACCTCTCATAAAGTGTTCCACCTCTCATAAAGTGTTCCACCTCTCATGAAGGGTTCCACCTCTCATAAAGTGTTCCACCTCTCATAAAGTGTTCCACCTCTCATGAAGGGTTCCACCTCTCATGAAGGGTTCCACCTCTCATGAAGGGTTCCACCTCTCATGAAGGGTTCCACCTCTCATGAAGGGTTCCACCTCTCATGAAGGATGATAGACTGCTCATATTTCTTCTAAATCAATTCAACATCGTACATCAGTTTGTCTCCATCATGTCATAGCCTCGTCAACTCGACCTATCAACAATGGGATGCCTCAGGGCAGTGTTCTCGGTCCTCTGTTTTTCCTTATATGCATTAACGTTCTTACCACTGCATTTCAGGTACTTCTTTTTTTTTTTGGTAAGTTGCCACACGTTTTATCTCTCACTCAAATTAACAATATTGTTAGTGAGGAGTTCATAAAAATATTTGCTTGGATGACTACCAAAAAACTCATTTTTAAAATTAACAAAATCTTATGCATGATGTTTGGGAACAGGTCAGCAAATGTCCAGCTAATTATAATGATTAATGATTCACACATTGTTAAACAAAAGAAGAGAAATTATTTTAGGTCTGTACCTTGACAGCGATTTAAAATTCAGCACTCACATCCAGAAGGTAACCGAGGTCTCCACAACAGTGAGCATCCTCTCCAAGATACATTACTGTGTACCTCAAACAGCACTTCTTACTCTGTAATACTTGCTAAACTATCCTTACCTCACCTATGGTATTTGTCTCTGGGGATCTACTACAGCAAGTCACCTAAAACCAATAATATCTCAACAAAAGCCGCTGTACGAACGATCAACCAATCTACTGCTATACAACACACTTCCCTCACTCTGCAAAAATTTAAACTTACTCAGTAAACATAATATTCGCCCATACTACTGGGCGTATAAAACATCTTCCCTATGAGGATAGACTGAGGCCCTGAATCTGTACTCTCTACAATTAGGAGGGATATGATTGAGGTGTATAAATGGAAAACAGGAATAAATAAAGGGGCTGTAAATAGCGTGCTAAAAATATCTAGCCAACACAGGACTCGCAGCAATGGTTTTAAGTTGGAGAAATTCAGATTCAGGAAGGATATATGAAAGCACTGGTTTGGTAATAGAGTTGTGGATGAGTGGAACAAACTCCCGAGTACCGTCATAGAAGCTAAGACGTTGTGTAGTTTTAAAAACAGGTTGGATAAATACATGAGTGGGTGTGGGTGGGTGTGAGTTGCACCTGACTAGCTTGTGCTACTAGGTCTGATGCCGTGCTCCTTAAGTGGATGTGATCCGAGCTGACTAGGTGGGTCATTGGTTTGGAGGTGACTTGGACTTGCCTCGCATGGGCCAGTAGGCCTGCTGCAGTGTTCCTTCTTTCTTATGTTCTTAAATCCTGCTCTGACACTCTTCCTGGATATGTGCAGCAGAACTCACACACATAACACAAGAGTCACACACATAACACAAGAGTCACACACATAACACAAGAGTCACACACATAACACAAGAGTCACACACATAACACAGAGTCACACACATAACACAAGAGTCACACACATAACACAAGAGTCACACACATAACACAAGAGTCACACACATAACACAAGAGTCACACACATAACACAAGAGTCACACACATAACACAAGAGTCACACACATAACACAAGAGTCACACACATAACACAAGAGTCACACACATAACAAGAGTCACACACATAACACAAGAGTCACACACATAACACAAGAGTCACACACATAACAAGAATCACACACATAACACAAGAGTCACACACATAACAAGAATCACACACATAACAAGAGTCACACATAACACAAGAGTCACACACATAACACAAGAGTCACACACATAACACAAGAGTCACACACATAACAAGAGTCACACACATAACACAAGAGTCACACACATAACAAGAGTCACACACATAACACAAGAGTCACACACATAACAAGAGTCACACACATAGCACAAGAGTCACACACATAACAAGAGTCACACACATAACAAGAGTCACACACATAACACAAGAGTCACACACATAACAAGAGTCACACACATAACACAAGAGTCACACACATAACACAAGAGTCACACACATAACACAAGAGTCACACACATAACACAAGAGTCACACACATAACAAGAGTCACACACATAACACAAGAGTCACACACATAACACAAGAGTCACACACATAACACAAGAGTCACACACATAACACAAGAGTCACACACATAACAAGAGTCACACACATAACACAAGAGTCACACACATAACACAAGAGTCACACACATAACAAGAGTCACACACATAAACAAGAGTCACACACATAACACAAGAGTCACACACATAACACAAGAGTCACACACATAACACAAGAGTCACACACATAACAAAGTCACACACATAACACAAGAGTCACACACATAACACAAGACACACATAACACAAGAGTCACACACATAACACAAGAGTCACACACATAACAGGTCACACTAACAAGAGTCACACACATAACACAAGAGTCACACACATAACACAAGAGTCACACACATAACACAAGAGTCACACACATAACAAGAGTCACACACATAACACAAGAGTCACACACATAACAAGAGTCACACACATAACACAAGAGTCACACACATAACACAAGAGTCACACACATAACACAAGAGTCACACACATAACAAGAGTCACACACATAACACAAGAGTCACACACATAACAAGAGTCACACACATAACACAAGAGTCACACACATAACACAAGAGTCACACACATAACAAGAGTCACACACATAACACAAGAGTCACACACATAACACAAGAGTCACACACATAACAAGAGTCACACACATAACACAAGAGTCACACACATAACAAGAGTCACACACATAACACAAGAGTCACACACATAACACAAGAGTCACACACATAACAAGAGTCACACACATAACAAGAGTCACACACATAACACAAGAGTCACACACAAAACTCCTGTTTGATATCACTGATGATCGACTCAACCTGAGTAAAAACTCAGTGCACATAAAGGGTCCTAAAGTCTGGAAGTCTTTGTCTGGAGAGTTCCCAGGTTCCTGCCTGTCACCTTCACCTGTGCTGTGACCTTCACCACCTGTGCTGTGACCTTGACACCTGTGCTGTGACCTTGACACCATTATTCTTCGATAAACAAATGCTAAACCTGATTGTCATCATCCACTTCTCTCACTATGTCTCTTGTTTCAAGCATTTTATTTTTTGGCTTCCATATATAGTAAAATAGGTTGGAGTCCCTTGTTTCAGAGAGATGTTGTACCGGTGATCTAACCAGGTATTATTCTGCTCTTTACTTCTTATATAAATGTCTGAGGAAATAATTATCGATGAATTTATATTCTGTGTTGTAAATAGTTTAAGAAACCGACACATTGAAGACTGAGACGATTGTGTGTCACTTGGGGATCTTTATTGAGGAAACGTTTCGTCAACCAGTGGCTTCTTCAGTCCGATATAGAGAAGAACGTTGGAAGAAGAGGAGTCTGAGGTAATCAGTCCCTCAGCCAGGAGTGGATGTCTTCAGTCCATCAATCTTGAAAAAAGTACAGCACATGCTCCAGGCTGAGGGACTGATTACCTCAAGCTCCTTCTCTTCTACCATTGTTCTTCTCTGTATAGGACTGAAGAAGCCACTGGCAGCAGAAACGTTTCCTCAGTAAAGATACCCAAATGTTGTACATGTGTCTTATTCTTCATTTATATCCTGCATTGTTTTTACTGTACTGCTATACCTGGAGTATACCTGATGGGGTATACGATACTTAACTGCTATACCTGGAGTATACCTGATGAGGTATACGACTCTTACTATAACAACAAGACACCTTTGTTTTAATTAAGCTGTGACTTGTATCCAATTTTAAGTTTTTATTAACGACTTGTGTTAGACACTTAGAAAAATATCTATGTAAAATAAAACTGGACATTTTTAGAAGAGTTTATTGAAAGTTTTGCTTAAGATGGTGTGCAGCTGTGATTCTCCAGGATGCTGTATATCCTCCAGGATGCTGTGTATCCTCCAAGATACTGTGTATCCTCCAGGATGCTGTGTATCCTCCAGGATGCTGTGTATCCTCCAGGATGCTGTGTATCCTCCAGGATGATGTGTATCCTCCAGGATGCTGTGTATTCTCCAAGATGTTGTGTATACTCCAGGATACTGTGTATCCTCCAGGATGCTGTGTATCCTCCAGGATGCTGTGTATCTTCCAGGATGCTGTGTATCCTCCAGGATACTGTGTATCCTCCAGAATGCTGTGTATCCTCCAGGATGTTGTGTATCCTCCAGGATGCTGTGTATCCTCCAGGATGCTGTGTATCCTCAAGGATGCTGTGTATCCTCCAGGATGCTGTGTATCCTCCAGGATGCTGTGTATCCTCCAGGATGCTGTGTATCCTCCAGGATGCTGTGTATCATCCAGGATGCTGTGTATCCTCCAGGATGATGTGTATCATCTAGGATACTGTGTATCTTCCAGGATGCTGTGTATCCTCCAGGATGTTGTGGATCCTCCAGGATGCTGTGTATCCTCCAGGATGCTGTGTATCCTCCAGGATGCTGTGTATCCTCCAGGATGCTGTGTATCCTCCAGGATGCTGTGTATCTTCCAGGATACTGTGTATCCTCCAGGATGCTGTGTATCCTCCAGGATGCTGTGTATCCTCCAGGATGCTGTGTATACTCCAGGATGCTGTGTATCCTCCAAGATGCTGTGTATCTTCCAGGATGCTGTGTATCCTCCAGGATGCTGTGTATCCTCCAGGATGCTGTGTATCCTCCAAGATGCTGTGTATCCTCCAGGATGCTGTGTATCCTCCAGGATGCTGTGTATACTCCAGGATGCTGTGTATCCTCCAAGATGCTGTGTATCATCCAGGATGCTGTGTATCCTCCAAGATGCTGTGTATCCTCCAGGATGCTGTGTATCCTCCAAGATGCAGTGTATACTCCAGGATGCTGTGTATCCTCCAAGATGCTGTGTATACTCCAGGATGCTGTGTATCCTCCAAGATGCTGTGTATCCTCCAGGATGCTGTGTATCCTCCAGGATGCTGTGTATCCTCCAAGATGCTGTGTATCATCCAGGATGCTGTGTATCCTCCAGGATGCTGTGTATCCTCCAGGATGCTGTGTATCCTCCAGGATGCTGTGTATCCTCTACTGTATGTGAGGGAGAGATGGAGATGGTGGAAGAGGGAGGAGTTGGTAAGGAGGGAGACTGAGGGAGGGATGGAGGGAGGGATGGAGGGAGTCTGAGGGAGGGATGGAGGGAGTCTGAGGGAGGGAAGGAGAGAGACTAAGGGAGGGATGGAGGGAGACTGAGGGAGGGATGGAGAGAGACTGAGGGAGGGATGGAGGGAGTCTGAGGGAGGGAAGGAGAGAGACCTGATCCATGAGTTCTTCATAGTCCCAAGTACTGGACCCTCTCCCTCCCTACATCTCTCCCTCCTTTCCTCCCTCCCTTCCTCTCTCCCTTCCTCCTTCTCTCCCTTCCGCCTTCTCTCCCTTCCTCTCTCTCTCTTCTTCCCTCCCTTTTCTCTCTCCCTCCTTCCTCCCTTCCTACATCTCTCCTTCCTTTCCTCCCTCCCTTCCTCTCTCCCTTCCTTCTTCTCTCCTTCCGCCCTCTCTCCCTTTCTCTCTCCCTCTCTTCATCCCTCCTTCCTTTTCTCTCTCCCTCCTTCCTCTTTTCCTTCCTCCCTCTCTCCCTTCCTCTTTCTATCCATCTCTCTCCCTTCCTCCCTCCCTCCCTTCCTCCCTCCTTCCCTCTCTCCCTCCCTTCCTTCCCTCCCTCCCTCCCTCCCTTCCCTCCTTCATTCCCTCTCTCTGCTCTTCCTTTTTCCTCCTTCCCATATTATATCGCCCTACATACATACGCGCGCGCGCGAGGGTAAATGATAAGGATATACAAAATACTGAGAGGACTCGACAAGGTATACAGGGATAGAAAGTTTCAGAGATGAGACACAGCAACAAGGGGACACAGCAACAAGGGGACACAGCAACAAGGGGACACAGCAACAAGGGGACACAGCAACAAGGGGACACAGCAACAAGGGGACACAGCAACAAGGGGACACAGCAACAAGGGGACACAACTGGAAGTTGAAGACTCAGATGAGTCATAGTGATGTTAGGAAGTATTTCTTCAGCCTTAGAGTTGTCAGGAATTGGAACAATCTGTAGAGTTAAGTGGTCGAGGCAGGATCCATACACAACTTTAAGAAGAGGTACGACAATGCTCTTGAAGCCTGGAAAGAGTGGTCCTAGTAGCAGCTAGCGAAGGGCCGGGCCAGGAGCTGTGGCTCAGTCAAGCACTTGAATTACTGAGAACGTTTGAAGTCCCTTTACCTGTACTCCTTGGAACGCAGGCGAGAAAGATACATTATAATTTACATCTGGAAAATCCTATAGGGACTAGTCCCAAATCTGTACACAGAAATCACTCCCTATGAAAGCAAAAGATTCGGCAGGCCGTGCAACATCCCTCCAGTAAAAAACACCAATAGACCCCTGGCTGTTTTTAGAAAGGCGCTGGACAGACACCTAAAGTCAGTAACTGACCAGCCGGGATGTGGTTTGTACGTCGGTTTGCGGTTAGGTAGGTTAGGTTAGGTTAGGTTAGGTAGGTTAGGTAGGTTAGGTTAGGTTAGGTAGGTTAGGTTAGGTTAGGTTAGGTAGGTTAGGTTAGGTAGGTTAGGTTAGGTAGGTTAGGTAGGTTAGGTTAGGTTAGGTAGGTTAGGTTAGGTAGGTTAGGTTAGGTTAGGTTAGTTAGGTTAGGTAGGTTAGGTTAGGTAGGTTAGGTTTGGTTAGGTAGGTTAGGTTTGGTTAGGAGGTTAGGTTAGGTTAGGTAGGTTAGGTTAAGTAGGTTAGGTTAGGTTAGGTAGGTTAGGTTAGGTAGGTTAGGTTAGGTAGGTTAGGTTTGGTTAGGTAGGTTAGATTAGGTAGGTTAGGTTAGGTAAGTTAGGTTAGGTAGGTTAGGTTAGGTAGGTTAGGTTAGGTTGGTAGGTTAGGTTTGGTTAGGTAGGTTAGGTTAGGTAGGTTAGGTTAGGTAAGTTAGGTTAGGTTAGGTTAGGTAGGTTAGGTTAGGTTAGGTAGGTTAGGTTAGGTTAGGTTAGGTTAGGTAGGTTAGGTTAGGTTAGGTAAGTTAGGTTAGGTTAAGTTAGGTTAGGTAGGTTAGGTTAGGTTAGGCTAGGTTAGGTAGGTTAGGTAGGTTAGGTTAGGTTAGGTAGGTTAGGTTAGGTTAGGTAGGTTAGGTTAGGTAGGTTAGGTTAGGTTAGGTAGGTTAGGTTAGGTAGGTTAGGTTAGGTAGGTTAGGTTTGGTAGGTTAGGTTAGGTAGGTTAGGTTAGGTAGGTTAGGTTAGGTAGGTTAGGTTAGGTAGGTTAGGTTAGGTTAGGTAGGTTAGGTTAGGTAGGTTATGTTAGGTTAGGTAGGTTAGGTTAGGTTAGGTAGGTTAGGTTTGGTTAGGTAGGTTAGGTTAGGTTAGGTAGGTTAGGTTAGGTAAGGTTTGTCAGGAAACAAGACAAAATTATGGTGAGGTTGAGAGTTTTTTTTAAATTTTAACACACGTTTAATATTAATATTTTAGAAGTACCGGCTGATATCGGCAGTTTTCTCACCTATACCTTAAAAATTGCCGATAGACAGAGATACTTTATCACACCCCTATAATATCACAAGTTATTTGCAGTGATGGATATAAGCAGAGGTCTACTGGCAGGGCTGCAGCTGCTCTTGTTGCCACCTCTCTAGTTAAGAACAATAGCAACTTTGTTCAGTTAGCATAAGAATTAACAATTGAACATCAACACTGCAAACTGAATTATTTGCCATCCTAATGGCGATAAAGCTAACTTATGACACTGAGCTTGACTCCCTCATCATTACTGATTCTATGTCATCACTGATGACTCACATGATGACTAGCAACATTGATTACTTCTTCTTGATAAAGCTGATAAGTTAGCCAAGAAAAGTACCCTGAAGACAAATTTAGAATATAGCTTAGGAATAATATTACGGGAGAAGTAAATAATGAAACTGAATGTTTTAGGAATGCAATTAGAAGCCTGAATAGATCTATAACCCACTATGATAACATGAACGTAGATAAGTAAGTTTATAGAGCAACTTGCAATGTGAACAGACTGACTGATGTTGTAGTGCCAGGCTTAGGGGTATCTCTCAGCCCTCAGCCCCTTCTCAGCCTTCTGAGAGGCTTAGCCCTCCCAGAAGGAACTAGTGGATTCTTCCACATCTTTCCATTACAGTTTTATTAGCGACACATGTATGTACCAAGCGTTATCATGCACGACTTCTCCTTGCTAGAATTCCTGAGCAACTTCACAATGAGGATTGAAGCTAGAATAATTACTCTTTCCCCATAGCAGGAAAATTAAAGTAAAACCCGCGCCCTACTCATTCTACAAGTCAGGAGCATTATAACTATTAGCCCATGGCTAAACGACAAGGAAACGACCCTCTTGTGTTAATTCTTATTGCAATATGTAGCAAAGAAGGTATATAAAGCTGATCTCAGTATTTCCTTTGTACGTTTGAGGAACTGTAGGGCGGCTCCCTGGGCGGCCCCCTGGGCGGCATCTTGGTTGAATTCAGACATCAGAGACTGAATGTAATAATATTGGTAGAATTACCGACAATATGTTAAGTAAAAGGACACAAATGCAACTAATGTGACATTTTATTGTGGCAACGTTTCGCTCTCCAGGAGCTTTCTCAAGCCGTTACAAGCGTTACATGGACACAGTGGGCTATTATATACTCTCAAAGTGAGGTGAAATACTAGTGGTGGTAGTAGTAGTGATATTAGTAGTAGTAGTAGTAATACATTAAGGTGGAACAATCAATATGCACATGAGTAAAAGGTGATAAAACAAATACTTGGGTAGTATAACAATAGGTTAGACAAATATTTCTGCTGGAGGTTGAAATATCGAAGGCCTGTAGGAGTGTTCCACATCTACGATGTGCTTGTGTTGAATTAGCAGGAGAGACTATGTGATGGTAGAGTTTACTTTGTTTTGTTTTATCACCTTTTACTCATGTGCATATTGATTGTTCTACCTTATTGTATTACTACTACTACTACTACTAATATCACTACTACTACCACCACTAGTATTTCACCTCACTTTGAGAGTATATATAAACCCACTATGTCCATTATCGCTTGTAACGGCTTGAGAAAGCTCCTGGAGAGCGAAACGTTGCCACAATAAAATGTCACATTAGTTGCATTTGTGTCCTTTTACTTAACATCAGAGAGTGAGTACGTCACAAATCTCCCGCTGAGAACAACGACAATAATGACTTTGTTTGGTAAATTCTGAAATGTTGTCAATCCCCACTAAGAAAACTAGTGTTAAAACAAATACGAGTGTAGTGATCTGCGGTATAAATCACGATAAAGTGTTAAAGTGTGTTGCGTGGTGTGCACTCAAATGTTGCGAGTCAGGACAATATAACTACGCATCTGTAGCAGCCTACTCAATACATCATTATCCGTCTTAATGGCTCTGTCAGCTCCATAAGCTCCCATTACATGAGCTAGGTAAGTCTTAATCTCACTTGTATCACCAAAGAGGTACTGCAGTCCAGAGGTAGACGCAAGGTGATCAGGGCTGTCCTGCTCTCATCAGTGATCCGCCCTACACCAGTGAGTATCGATCAGCATTACATGTAGTCAAATGTGATATGCTGAATTATACGCTCCTTTGGGACAATATGTAATGTCTTACTGCTCAACAACCACTGTGGACACTGCTACAGCAACTACGAAGGCGATACCAGGGAGAGGCTGATGGAAATCGTGCTGTTAAAAGATAAGTTCCTCTCTTTGTTATCATGTGTTTCTTATCATGCAGGAAAGTGTACGTATCTAAGAAGTTCCTCCACTGACACAGATGATGATCAGACCAAATGTACCCAGCACTATGGTCACTATCTTGAACACTATGTGCTTTATTGTTCACTTATTGAGGAATGTTGAGATAGACAGTATAATAACCTATATCATACGTCAGGATATCTTATTTATGAAAATAAGATATCAGGCATATTAAGCAATTTTCCAAAATTTGCTTGCAATAGATAACTCAACTATAGATATAAATCCAGATGTAGTCCTGTAAACCCTTTTGTTTATCTATATGCTCTTGCACTACCATCCACAGGATGGGTATGATGTACGTAATAAGCTAGCCACTTCGGTGGCAAAATCTAAATCTTGACATACTGGTGTTGTGTACACTATGTACAATGTCGTCAACGACTCCTCTCTTGTATTTCTGAAAGCTAGTCTTAGATTTGCCACACACGCATTTTCTGCAGCAGTTATTTGGTTGATGTTCGCCTGAAGTGATATGCTCGCTTCAGTACTCACTCCAAGGTCCTCCTTGAGTGAGGTTTGCAGCCTTTCCTCCAGAGCATGTGCTATGTCTGCGGTTTTCTTTGTCCTTTCCCAAACTTCATAACTTTGCACTTGGTGCAGTTAAGCTTCATAAGCTATTTGTCAGACCAGACATGCAGCTTGTCCAGATCCATTTGTTTATTTTCCTGGTCTACGTCAGCTTGCATTCTCCTACTCGCACCTATCCTGTTCATCATTCTCATATCAGACATAGACAGGGATGTAAACCATAGCACTGTATCATCCTTTGCGGATGATACTAGGATCTGCATGAGAGTCTCATCCATTGAGGACACGGCAAATCTCCAATGTGCAACAGAGAACAATATGATGTTCAATGAAGACAAATTCCAACTACTCCGTTATGGAAAACGGAGGAAATAATAACTAGGACTGAGTATACTACAAACACAATAGAGCGGAAAAGTAATGTGAAGAACCTGGGAGTGGTAATGTCCGAAGATCTCACCTTCAAGAAACACAACAATGCCACTATCACATCTGCGAGGAAACTGATAGGATGGATAATGAGAACATTCAAGACAAGAGATGCCAAGCCAATGATGATCCTTTTTAAATCACTTGTTCTCTCTAGGCTGGAATACTGTTGTACATAAACATCCCCATTCAAGGCAGGTGAAATTGTTGATCTAGAGAATGTACAGAGAACCTTTACTGCACATATAAGTTCCATCAAACACCTTAACTACTGGGAACGCCTGGAAGCACTAGACTTATACTCACTGGAGCGCAGGCGAGAGAGATATATCATAATCTACACCTGGAAGATTCTGGAGGGACCGATCCCTAATATGCACACAGAAATCACTCCATACAAAAGCAAAAGACTTGGCAGGTGATGCAACGTACCCCCAGTGAAAAGTAGGGGCGCCAAGACTGTTCAACAGCCTCCCACCAGCCATAAGGGGCATTGCCAGTAGACCTCTGGTTGTCTTCAAGAGGGAGCTGGACAGATACCTAAAGTCGGTGCCGGATCAGCCGGGCTGTGATTCGTACGTTGGACTACGTGCAGTCAGCAGTAACAGCCTCGTTGATCAGGCCCTGATCCACCGGGAGGCCTGGTCATAGACCGGGCCTCGGAGGGGTTGATCTCCGGAATACCCTCCAGATAAACTCCAGGTAGTGTAGAGTACTGTAGTGTAGAGTTCTGTAATGTAGAGTACTGTAGTGTAGAGTACTGTAGTGTAGAGTACTGTAGTGTAGAGTATTGTAGTGTAGAGTACTGTAGTGTAGAGTACTCTAGTGTAGAGTACTGTAGTGTAGAGTAATGTAGTGTAGAGTACTGTAGTGTAGAGTATTGTAGTGTAGAGTACTCTAGTGTAGAGTACTGTAGTGTAGAGTACTGTAGTGTAGAGTACTGTAGTGTAGAGTATTGTTGTGTAGAGTACTGTAGTGTAGAGTACTGTAGTGTAGAGTATTGTAGTGAAGAGTAATGTAGTGTAGAGTAATGTAGTGTAGAGTAATGTAGTGTAGAGTACTGTAGTGTAGAGTATTGTAGTGAAGAGTAATGTAGTGTAGAGTAATGTAGTGTAGAGTAATGTAGTGTAGAGTAATGTAGTGTAGAGTACGCTAGTGTAGAGTACTGTAGTGTAGAGTACTCTAATGTAGAGTACTGTTGTGTAGAGTACTGTGGGGTAGAGTACTATAGTACAGAGTGCTGATGTGTAGAGTACTGTAGTGTAGATTATTGTTGTGTAGAGTACTCTAATGCAGAGTCCTGTAGTACAGAGTACTGAAGTGTAGAGTACTGTAGTGTAGAGTACTGTTGTGTAGAGTACTGTAGTGTAGAGTACTGTAGTGTAGAGTACTGTAGTGTAGAGTACTGTAGTGTAGAGTACTGTAGTGTAGAGTACTGTAGTGTAGAGTACTGTAGTGTAGAGTACTGTAGTGTAGAGTACTGTAGTGTAGAGTATTGTTGTGTAGAGTACTGTAGAGTAGAGTACTGTAGTGTAAAGTACTGTAGTGTAGAGTAGAGTATTGGAGTGTAGAATACTGTAGTGTAGAGTACTGTAGTGTAGAGTACTGTAGTGTAGAGTACTGTAGTGTAGTATTTTCCTAACTTGTTTTTCTCTCTGTTGTTATATTATTTGTTTGTGTTCTGTTGGTGTTCTTGTTTTTGCTTATGTTCTTGTTGTATTCTTGTTGTTGTCGGTGTTCTTGTTTTTGCTTGTGTTCTTGTTGTTGTATTCTTGTTGTTGTATTCTTGTTGTTGTATTCTTGTTGTTGTATTCTTGTTGTTGTATTCTTGTTGTTGTATTCTTGTTGTTGTATTCTTGTTGTTGTATTCTTGTTGTTGTATTCTTGTTGTTGTATTCTTGTTGTTGTCGGTGTTCTTATTTTTGCTTGTGTTCTTGTTGTTGTTGATGTTCTTGTTGTTGGTGGTGTTCTTGTTGTTGTTGATGTTCTTGTTGTTGGTGGTGTTATTGTTGCTGTTTGTGTTCTTGTTGTTGGTTTTCTTGTTGTTGGTGGTGTTCTTGTTGTTGGTGTTCTTGTTGTTGGTGTTCTTGTTGTTGTTGTTGGTGTTCTTGTTGTTGCTGGTATTCTTGTTGTTGGTATTATTGTTATTGCTGGTGGTGTTGTTGTTGTTGGTTCTTTTGTTGTTGGTGTTCTTGTTATTGTTGTGATCTTGTTGTTGGTGTTCTTGTTGTTGGTGGTGTTCTTGGTGTTCTTGTTGTTGCTGGTGTTCTTGTTCTTGGTGTTCTTGTTGTTGCTGGTGATTTTGTTGTTGGTGTTCTTGTTGTTGCTGGTGATCTTGTTGGTGTTCTTGTTGTTGGTGGTGTTCTTGTTGTTTTTGGTGTTCTTGTTGTTCTTGGTGTTATTGTTGTTCTTGATGTTCTTGTTGTTGCTGGTAATCTTGTTGTTGGGGTTCTTGGTGTTGGTGGTGTTCTTGTTGTTGGTGTTCTTGTTGTTGGTTGTGTTCTTGTTGTTCTTGTTGCTGGTGTTCTTGTTGTTGGTGTTCTTGTTGTTGCTGGTGATCTTGTTGGTGTTCTTGTTGCTGGTGATCTTGTTGTTGGTGTTCTTGTTGTTGCTGGTGTTCTTGTTCTTGGTGTTCTTGTTGTTTGCTGGTGTTCTTGTTCTCCCTTATGTTTTTGTTGCTGTTTTTGTTTTTCCCTCTCTTCTTGTCGGTGCTGTTTTTGTTTCTTTTAACAATTGGTTTTATTTTGTTGTTAGATTTTGTATTGTAGTTGTTCTTGTTTTTTATGTTGTTATTGCTATTTATTATTGTTGTTTTTGCTGTTCTTCTTGTTGGTATTTTGCTGTAGCTTTTGTTATTAGGAAAATTGTTATTAATGTAGTATTGTTGTTGTTCTGGCTATTTATGTTATTATTATTATTATTATTATTATTATTATTATTATTATTATTTATATTATTATTAATGTTGTTCTTGGTATTGCTATTGCTGTTTTTGTTGTTGTTGTTGTAGTTGTTGCTACCATTATTATTATTATTACTGAATTATTACCGTTGGGAGGGTGTGGCTACACTGACTGGGAGGGTCTTGTGTTTCCTGAGGTGTGGCTACACTGACTGGGAGGGTCTTGTGTTTCCTGAGGTGTGGCTACACTGACTGGGAGGGTCTTGTGTTTCCTGAGATGTGGCTACACTGACTGGGAGGGCATGGTGTTTCCTGAGGTGTGGCTACACTGGAGGGAGGGCATGGTGTTTCCTGGGGTGTGGCTACACTGGAGGGAGAGCATGGTGTTTCCTGGGGTGTGGCTACACTGGAGGGAGGGCATGGTGTTTCCTGGGGTGTGGCTACACTGAAGGGAAGGCATGGTGTTTCCTGGGGTGTGGCTACACTGGAGGGAGGGCATGGTGTTTCCTGGGGTGTGGCTACACTGAAGGGAGGGCATGGTGTTTCCTGGGGTGTGGCTACACTGGAGGGAGGGCATGGTGTTTCCTGGGGTGTAGCTACACTGAAGGGAGGGCATGGTGTTTCCTGGGGTGTGGCTACACTGAAGGGAGGGCATGGTGTTTCCTGGGGTGTGGCTACACTGAAGGGAGGGCATGGTGTTTCCTGGGGTGTGGCTACACTGAAGGGAGGGCATGGTGTTTCCTGGGGTGTGGCTACACTGAAGGGAGGGCATGGTGTTTCTTGGGGTGTGGCTGCACTGGAGGGAGGGCATGGTATTTCCTGGGGTGTGGCTACACTGAAGGGAGGGCATGGTGTTTCCTGGGGTGTGGCTACACTGAAGGGAGGGCATGGTGTTTCTTGGGGTGTGGCTACACTGGAGGGAGGGCATGGTATTTCCTGGGGTGTGGCTACATTGAAGGGAGGGCATGGTGTTTCCTGGGGTGTGGCTACACTGAAGGGAGGGCATTGTGTTTCCTGGGGTGTGGCTACACTGGAGGGAGGGTATGGTGTTTCCTGGGGTGTGGCTACACTGAAGGGAGGGCATTGTGTTTCCTGGGGTGTGGCTACACTGATGGAAGGGCATGGTGTTTCCTGGGGTGTGGCTACACTGAAGGGAGGGCATGGTGTTTCCTGGGGTGTGGCTACACTGTGAAAGGAAGGTTCGTTGGGTGTTGGCAACACTGCCGAAATTAACCTTTAAAACTTTTTTCTATATCTTTTTCTTCCTTTTGTATTTATTTTTTGTTTAATGTTTCTTTAGGACCCAAAGTTGATATATTATGTGCGTGTGTGTTTGTTTTTTCTGTACTCACTTAATTATAGTTTCAAAGGTCGAGTCATAGCTCCTGGACCCACCTCTTCACTAGTCGCTACTAGGTCCTCTCTCTCCCTACTCCATGAGCTTTATCATACCTCGTCTTAAAGCTATGTATGGTTCCTGCCTCCACTACATCACTTTCCAGACTATTCCACTTCCTGACAACTCTATGACTGAAGAAATACTTCCTAACATCCCTTTGACTCGTCTGAGTCTTTAACTTCCAATTTTGATCCCTTGTTTTTGTGTCCCATCTCTGGAACATCCTGTCTCTGTCCACCTTGTCAACTCCTCGCAGTATTTTGTAGGTCGTTATCATGTCTTCCCTAACCCTCCTGTCCTCCAGTGTCGTCAACCCGATTTTCCTTAACCTTTCTTCGCAGGGCATTTCCCTTATCTCTGGAACTAGTCTTGTTGCAGACCTTTGCACTTTCCCTAATTTATTGCTCCCTCTCTAAGGACCCACTGAGAGATGTTGTCTGGTCCCACCGCCTTTGAGGTGTCAAGTTCACTTAGCAGCTTCTTCATCTTCTCCTCAGTTGTGTGTATTTCATCCAGAACTTGTTGGTATATCTTTTGTTAGTGAACCTTCCTTCCCTATTCTGACTTCCGGGAGTCCTTTCTGTCTCCTCTGTAAATACTTTCTTAAATCTCATGTTGAGCTCCTCACATACTTCTTGGTCGTTTCTTGTGAACTCCCCACCTTCTTTCCTCAGCCTGATTACCTGGTCCTTGACTGTTGTCTTCCTCCTGGTGTGGCTATACAACAGTTTCGAGTCAGACTTGACTTTCGATGCTATGTCGTTTTCATACTGTTGCTGGGCCTCCCTACATATCTGTGCATACTCGTTTCTGGCTCTTCGACTAATGTCTTTGTTTTCCTGGGTCCTTTGTCTTCTGTACTTTTTTCATTCTCTAGCACACTTAGTTTTTGGCTCTTGGGAACAAACCTCTTCTCTGCCTCCTTGCATTTTGTTGTCACATAGTCCATCATTTCGCTTACTGATTTTCCTACCAATTCTCTTTCCCACTGAACCTCCTGCAGGAAGTTCCTCATGCCTGTGTAGTCCCCCCTTTTGTAGTTTGGCTTTTCCCATCCTACTCCTGTTACCCTCTCCACTTGTAACTCTACTATGTATTCAAAGCTCAGAACCACGTGGTTACTAGCTCCAGGAGGCCTTTCAAATGTGATGTTCTCAATGTCCGAGCTGCTCAAGGTGAATATGAGGTCCAGTCTTGCTGGTTCATCCTCACCTCTCTCTCTGGTAGTGTCCCTAACATGTTCAAACATGAGGTTTTCCAGTACCACATCCATCATCTTGGCTCTCCATGTTTCCGGACCCCCATGTGGCTCCAGGTTTTCCCAATCAATCTCCTTGTGATTGAAAGCACCCATAACTAGTAGCTTTGCTCTACCCGTGTGAGCTCTTCTGGTCATCTCAATTAGTGTGTCCACTATTGTTCTGTTGCTTTCTTCATATTCTTCTCTTGGCCTCCTGCAGTTCTGTGGTGGGTTGTATATCACTGCAATGACTACTTTCTACCTACTAAGTAATCCCTTTCCTTCATTTCGTCCATTCCTTCCATTTCCTCAAATCCCCATCAGTTGTTAATGAGCTGAGCTACACCTCCTCCCTATCTGCTTCATTTCTCCTCAGGATCTGATATCCAGGTGGGAAGATTGCATCTGTTATCGTCCCAGTGAGTTTCGTTTCTGTGAGTACTATAATATCTGGGAATGTCTCCTTGATTCTTTCATGACACTCCTCACATTTATTTGTTATTCCATTCGCATTCGTATACCAAAACTTTAACTTCTTTTCTGAAACTGTAGTCTGGGGAGGACGTTGGGGTTGGAGGAGTGGGAGACCTGGTGGGGAAGTATGGGGAGTTGCTGTGGGGGTGGAGTTTGTGATGAGGGGGTGGGGGCAGTAGGTACGGTGTGTGGGTTTTGGGTTAGAGTGTTTAGTTGCATTGGGGTTGTAATGGTTGAGGTCCTTCTGTAGGTGGTTCTGAGAGAGGTTATATTTGCTCTTCCTCATGAGTCTGGGTTCTCCTGCTCATCTCCGTCTTTGCCTCTTTCCTCCTTGTGTCTTTGTACCCTCACTTTCAGTTTCTGCCTTTCTTCTTGTGTTTTATTGCAGTCGAGGTACACCTCGGGTACGTCGATATGTCCCCTTAGTTGTGCTTTCTCCTGCAGGATCCTGTTTCAACCTGATTCTGCCTTGAAAATCACTTTGACTGGCCAGTTTTTTCCATCTATTCTCAGAAAATTTGTTAACTGGGTCATGTGATCCTCTCCTATTGCTTTTGTGATACTTTCAATCGTTTTTTTTTTCTGATCCTGTCTTCTTGTTTCATAAGTTTTCCCTTCAGCTTCCTGGAGCCCATAAATAAAAACTAACCTCTCCCTTTCATCCTCCCACTGCATTTTCCTTTGCATCCCCTGATTCGATCTAGTTGCCTCCAATGCAGCATTCCTTCCTTCAATCTCTTCTCAATTTGTCCCTCTGCTCAGTGGTTTGTCATTTTCCCTTCCCTCTCAGCGCCACCAAATATCACTTTCACGTTCACTTATAAAATTGTGGTTCTCCCCACACTTATGTGTCTCAGGGCAACTTGTAAATAACTTCAAGGGTTGTTCACTACCCTGACACACTCAAATGACCCCTGAGACTTCCGGCAACATCCAAACATCCTTCAGGTATCCCTGAATAAACTATCTCTGCCGTATCTGGGTAAGGATTTATTGCCGTTTTACGGTGAAGGCGCAGGCGTGCGCGAGGTGTCTGTATCTGCCACACATCCAGCAAGGTGTGATGCTCATCGTTCTTCTTCGACGTTCCGAATATGAATGTGGTAGAGATAGGCTTAGTTTTTCTAGTATTGTTCGACATGCCGATGAGATTCCCTCAACTCAGACTTACAACACGGTATCTTCGGGATAAGCATAACTTACTACTCTCCCAGAGCCCAGATGTTCCTGCCTTCCATGTTTTTCTTCAGTTCGATGACCTGGTTTTCCATGATGTTCTTGTCCAATTTTTTTTTACTGCTATTAAATTTTTACCCTAAGTTTCACTAGAGCAGTTATTGTAAATAATTTTTACAGCAAATTCTCTGCAATGGATCAGAGAATACCTGACAGGGAGGCAACAACGAGTCATGATACGTGATGAGGTATCACAGTGGGCGCCTGTGACGAGCGGGGTCCCACAAGGGTCAGTCCTAGGACCAGTGCTATTTTTGGTATATGTGAATGACATGATGGAAGGGATAGACTCAGAAGTGTCCCTCTTCGCAGATGATGTGAAGTTAATGAGGAGAATTAAATCAGATGAGGATCAGGCAGGATTACAAAGAGACCTGGACAGGCTGGACAAGTGATCCAGCAACTGGCTTCTCGAGTTTAATCCTTCTAAATGCAAAGTCATGAAGATCGGGGAAGGGCAAAGAAGACCGAGACAGAGTATAGGCTAGGTGGCCAAAGACTGCAAACCTCACTCAAGGAGAAAGATCTTGGGGTGAGTATAACACCGAGCACGTCTCCGGAAGCACACGTCAACCAGATAACTGGTGCAGCATATGGGCGCCTGGCAAACCTGAGAATAGAGTTCCAATACCTTAGTAAGGAATCGTTCAAGACACTGTACACTGTGTACGTCAGGCCCATATTGGAGTATGCAGCACCAGTTTGGAACCCACACCTGGTCAAGCACGTCAAGAAATTAGAGAAAGTGCAATGGTTTGCAACAAGGTTAGTTCCGGAGTTAAGGGGAATGTCCTGACGACTCTGGAGGACAGGAGGGTTAGGGGAGATATGATAACGACATACAAAATACTGAGTGGAATAGATAAGGTGGACAGAGACAGGATGTTCCAGAGAGGGGATACATAAACAAGGGGTCACAATTGCAAGTTGAAGACTCAGACGAGTCAAAGGGATGTTAGGAAGTATTTCTTTAGTCATAGAATTGTCAGGAAGTGGAATAGTCTTGCAAGTGATGTAGTGGAGGCAGGAACCATACATAGCTTTAAGACGAGTTATGATAAAGCTAAAGATTAAGACACTAAAGCAACGTATGGGAATCTTTATTGAAGAAACCACACAGTGGCTTCATCAGTCTAATACAAAGCAGGAAGTTGTAAGGAGAGGAGGAGTGTGAGATAATCAGTCCCTCAGCCTGGAGTCGATGTGTTCAGTCCATCAATCTTGTAGAAAGTCAGCATATGTCCGTAGAGGTTGCTTATATACTGTAGTCAGGTGAGGTGAAACAGCAGGAGGCGGGGTCATAGTGGTACCATCCACTAGTCGAAGTAGGTCTTCGTCCAAAGGTTGGACAAGTGTTGAAGAACTCCTCTCCTTACAACTTCCTGCTTTATATTAGACTGATGAAGCCACTGTGTGGAGAAACGTTTCTTCAATAAAGATTCCCATATGTTTTTTTAGTGTCTTAATCTTTAACTTGTCGGTTTTTAAAACCATTTTGCACATGATAAAACTCATGGAGCAGGGAGAGAGAGGACCTAGTAGCGGTCAGTGAAGAGGCAACCACAATTATGTGAGTACATACACAAACACACAAACACACACACACACACACACACACACACACACACACAAACACACATACACGCACACAGTTGGAGGACCAGGTAGGGATAACAGTGAAGGCACTACAATGGATCAGGGAATACCTGTCAAGAAGACAGCAGCGAGTCATGGTACGTGGCGAGGTGTCAGAGTGGGCGCCGGTGAATAGTGGGGTTCCACAGGGGTCAGTCCTGGACCGGTGTTGTTTCTGGTATTTGTGAACGACATGACGGAAGGAATAGACTCCGAAGTGTCCCTGTTTGCAAATGATGTGAAGTTGATGAGAATAATTCAATCGAACGAGGACCAGGCAGAACTACAGAGGGATCTGGACAGGCTGCAAGCCTGGTCCAGCAATTGGCTCCTGGAGTTCAACCCAACCAAGTGCAAAGTCATGAAGATTGGGGAAGGGCAAAGAAGACAGCAGACGGAGTACAGTCTAGGGGGCCAGAGACTACAAACCTCAATCAAGAAAAAAATCTTGGGGTGAGTATAACACCAGGCACATCTCCTGAGGCGCACATCAACCAAATAACTGCTGCAGCATATGGGCGCCTAGCTAACCTAAGAACAGCATTCCGACATCTTAATAAAGAATCGTTCAGGACCCTGTACACTGTGTACGTTGGGCCCATACTGGAGTATGCAGCACCAGTTTGGAACCCACATCTAGCCAAGCACGTAAAGAAGCTAGAGAAAGTGCAAAGGTTTGCAACAAGACTAGTCCCGGAGCTAAGGGGTATGTCCTACGAGGAGAGGTTAAGGGAAATCGACATAACGACGCTGGAGGACAGGAGAGATAGGGGGGACATGATAACGACATATAAGATACTGAGAGGAATTGACAAGGTGGACAGAGACAGAATGTTCCAGAGATGGGACACAGCAACAGTTGGAAGTTAAAGACTCAGATGAATCACAGGGATGTTAGGAAGTATTTCTTCAGTTACAGAGTGGTCGGGAAGTGGAATAGCTTGGGAAGCGATGTAGTGGAGGCAGGTTCCATACATAGCTTTAAGAAGAGGTATGATGAAGCTCATGGCGTATAGAGAGTGACCAAGTAGCGGCCAGTGAAGAGGCGGGGCCAGGAGCTATAACTCGACCCCTGTAACCACAACTAGGTGAGTACAACTAGGTGAGTACACACACTACACACATTAACTAGTTCTGACAGGTACAGTAATTCATTTGTCTACACAGGTATGGTGATTACACGAGTGACTTATTACAGGTGTCTTTGTAGGTGTATTGATTACAGAGAACATGATTACAGGTGTCATTGACTACAGGTGTTATTTACAGGTGTTGCCGATTACGTCATTGCGTCAGTTCAAGAAACTGAAAGTAATTCGGAGAATGTTCAGAAAATGTTAGCAAAAGTTAGAAATGGCGAGAAAATGTTCATCAGTGTTAGAAAATGTTCATCAGTGTTAGAAAATGTTCATCAGTGTTAGAAAATGTTCATCAGTGTTAGAAAATGTTCATCAGTGTTAGAAAGTGTTCATCAGTGTTGTATAATGTTCATCAGTGTTAGAAAGTGTTCATCAGTGTTGTATAATGATCGTCAGTGTTAGAAAGTGTTCATCAGTGTTAAGCATAAGAAAGTGTTATCGTGTTGAAATGTTCATCAGTGTTAGAAAGTGTTCATCAGTGTTGTATAATGTTCATCAGTGTTAGAAAGTGTTCATCAGTGTTGTAAATGTTCAGTGTTAGAAAGTGTTCTCAGTATTGATGTTCATCGTGTTAGAAAGTGTCTCAGTGTTGTATAAGTGTATCAGTGTTAGAAAGTGTTATAGTGTAGTGAGATGTGTGTGTGAGGAGTGAGTTGTGTGTGAGTGGGGAGTGTGTTGTGAGTGGGATGTGGATGAGTGTGTGAGTGTGTGTGTGAGTGAGGAGTTGTGTTGAGTGAGGAGAGTTGTGGGGCGTGGTGTGTGTGAGTGAGTGGTGTGGAGTGAGGGAGTGTGTTAGTGAGTGTGAGGAGTGGAGTGTGTGTGTGAGTGAGTGAGTGTGTGTGTGAGTGAGGAGAGTGTGGTGGAGTGTGGAGTGGAGGGGATGTGTGTGTGAGTGAGGTGTGTGTGAGTGAGGTGTGTGTGAGTGAGGGGGTGTGTGTGTGAGTGTGAGTGAGTGTGTGTGTGAGTGAGGGAGTGTGTGTATCACCTAATTGTACTCACCAATTGGGTTGCAGGTGTCGAGACTCAGCTCCTGGCCCCGCCTCTGCACTGTCCGCTACTGGTCTCTGCTCCCTGCTCCGTGAGCTTTATCATACCTTGTCTTAAACTATGTATGGTACTCACCAATGTCTCACCTAATTGTGGTTGCAGGGTCGAGACTAGCTCCTGGCCCGCTCTCGCTGTCTGCTACTGGGTCTCTGCCTCCTGCTCCATGAGCTTTATCATACTTGTCTTAAAACTATGTATGGTTCCTGCTCCACTATATCTTCTCTAGTCCATTCCACTTCTGACTACTCTGTGGCTGAAGAAATGTTTCTGACATCCCTTTGACTCATCTGAGTCTTCAGCTTCCAGTTGTGTCCCCTTGTTTTGTGTTCCTCTGAAACAACCTGTCACTATCTACCTTGTCAATTCCGCAGTATTTTGTATGTCGTATCATGTCTCCTCTGACCCTTCTTTCCTCCAGTGTTGTTAGTCCTATTTCCAACCTTTCTTCATAAGAGACCCCTGAGTTGTGGAACTAACCTTGTCGCAAACCTTTGCACTTTCTCTAGTTTCTTGACGTGCTTGACCAGGTGTGGTTCCAGACTGGTGCTCATACCTAGTATGGGCCTGACGTATACTGTATACAGTGTCTTGAACGATTCCTTGTTAGGTAACGGAACGCTAATCTAGGTTTGCCAGTCGCCCATGCTGCCGCGGTTATCTGGTTGATTGTGCTTCCGGAGACGTGCTGTTATACTCACCCCAAGTCTTTCTCCTTGATGATTTGTAGCCTTTTGTCCACCTGAGCCTTACTCGTCAGGTCTTTTTGCCCTTCTCCGATCTTCATGACCTTGCATTTGGTGAGGGAATGATTGTGTGAGTGTGAGTGGAGGTGTGTGTGTAGTGAGGGAGTGTGTGTGGGTGAGTAGGATAAGTGTGTGTGAGATTGTTAGGTAGAGTATTTAGGTTAGTGATGTGGTGTGTTTTGGGAGTGACGAGGTGTTGTGATGGGGTTGAGTGTAGTGTGTGGTTTTGCTGACTGATTGTGTGGTGAGGAGGAGTGTGTGTGTGAGTTAGGAGTGAGTGCTGGAACTAGGCATGTGTAAGGTGTGACAGTGAGTTGTTGTTTCACTTTTCACTTTCACTTGATTGTGTGTACTACGGTATATGTGTGTAGTGTGTGTGTGGTGTGTGTGTGTGTGTGTGTGTGTGTGTGTGTACTCTCCTATGTGTGTGTGTGTGTGTGTGTGTGTGTACTCACCTAGTTGTGGTTGCAGGGGTCGATTCACAGCTCCTGGCCCCGCCTCTTTGCTGGTCGTCACTAGGTCACTCTTTCTGCTCCATGAGCTTTATCATATCTCTTCTTAAAGCTATGTATGGTTCCTGCCTCCACTATATCTTTCTCTAGACTATTCCACTTCCTGACTACTCTGTGGCTGAAGAAATGCTTCCTAACATCCCTTTGACTCATCTGAGTCTTCAGCTTCCAGTTGTGTCCCCTTGTTTCTGTGTTCCCTCTCTGGAACATCCTGTCACTGTCTACCTTGTCAATTCCCCGCAGTATTTTGTATGTCGTTATCATGTCTCCTCTAACCCTTCTGTCCTCCAGTGTTGTTAGTCATATTTCCCTCAACCTTTCTTCATAGGACAGACCCCTGAGTTGTGGAACTAACCTTGTCGCAAATCTTTGCACTTTCTCTAATTTCTTGACATGCTTGACCAGGTGTGGGTTCCAGACTGGTGCTGCATACTCTAGTATGGGCCTGACGTAAACGGTGTACAGTGTCTTGAACGATTCCTTGTTAAGGTAACGGAACGCTAATCTTAGGTTTGCCAGTCGCCCATATGCTGCCGTGGTTATCTGGTTGATGTGTGTTTCCGGAGACGTACTTGTCGTTATACTCACCCCAAGATCTTTCTCCTTTGATGAGGTTTGTAGCCTTTGTCCACCTAGCCTGTACTCTGTCGGCGGTCTTATTTGCCCTTCTCCGATCTTCATGACTTTGCATTTGGTGGGGTTAAATTCGAGAAGCCAGTTGCTGGACCAGATGTCAAGCTTGTCCAGGTCTCTTTGAAGTCCTGCTTGGTCCTCTTCCGATGTGATTCTCCTCATTAATTTCACATTATCTGCGAACAGAGACACTTCTGAGTCTATCCCGTCCGTCATGTCATTCACATATACCAAGAATAACACTGGTCCTAGGACTGACCCCTGCGGTACACCGCTCGTCACAGGCGCCCACTGTGATTCCTCATCACGCACCATGACCCGTTGTTGCCTCCCTGTGAGGTATTCCCTGATCCATTCCAGTGCCCTTCCTGTTATACACGCTTGTTCTTCCAACTTCCCATGGGCTCAGAAATACGCTGTTTAAAATTTCTGCTGTGTTACCCACGCATCGTGCACCGCATCTCGACCACGCGGCATGGGTTCTCAGGTCCCAGGGCAGTGCGTACACACTCATACCGTACCAGTGTTACGTTTATTAGTGAACACAAATCGAAAACTAATCTGTCGGAAGGTGTTCCGACAAATTAGTTTTCGATTTGTGTTCACTAATTACGAATATTAAAAATTCAGTTAGAAACTGTAAATTACTGTACGTAATGCGGAGTCCATATCCAAAAACGTCTTTCCATCTTTCTATAAAACAGTTAATCTGGATAAGTATTTTGTAGAGAGTAATTCAAGAAATACTTCACTATCAAGTAATCCGTACTAGTGAGTGTTCGAATATTATTAATATTAAAAAATTTCACACTGAAACCTTAGACAATTTAAACCTATGCTTGTGAGTGTTAATGTTGATACACAATGGTTGTAAAAGCAAAATTCGTGCTACTGTGAACGCACTTTAATGTCTAGATTATGTTAAGGTTCTTGCAGTTCACTGTGACTGCGTGATAACGTTAATGTTAGTGTTAATGTTCAGTATTTCTTAGTTATTTTCAAGTGTTAAGGGTAGTAATCTCACGAATATTTACTGTCTTAGTTACAGGCAAAGCTGATAAATTTAGCGCCCCAGGTATGTTCGTGTGCAGCTGACCTGTATGTACAGAACTGAGGTCTGTGCTGACCTGTATGTACAGAACTGAGGTCTGTGCTGAGCTGTATGTACAGAACTGAGGTCTGTGCTGAGCTGTATGTACAGAACTGAGGTCTGTGCTGACCTGTATGTACAGAACTGAGGTCTGTGCTGACCTGTATGTACAGAACTGAGGTCTGTGCTGACCTGTATGTATAGAACTGAGGTCTGTGCTGACCTGTATGTACAGAACTGAGGTCTGTGCTGACCTGTATGCACAGAACTGAGGTCTGTGCTGACCTGTATGTACAGAACTGAGGTCTGTGCTGACCTGTATGTACAGAACTGAGGTCTGTGCTGACCTGTATGTACAGAACTGAGGTCTGTGCTGACCTGTATGTACAGAACTGAGGTCTGTGCTGACCTGTATGTACAGAACTGAGGTCTGTGCTGACCTGTATGTATAGAACTGAGGTCTGTGCTGACCTGTATGTACAGAACTGAGGTCTGTGCTGACCTGTATGTACAGAACTGAGGTCTGTGCTGACCTGTATGTACAGAACTGAGGTCTGCGCTGAGGTGTATGTACAGAACTGAGGTCTGTGCTGACCTGTATGTACAGAACTGAGGTCTGTGCTGACCTGTATGTACAGAACTGAGGTCTGTGCTGACCTGTATGTATAGAACTGAGGTCTGTGCTGACCTGTATGTACAGAACTGAGGTCTGTGCTGAGCTGTATGTACAGAACTGAGGTCTGTGCTGACCTGTATGTACAGAACTGAGGTCTGTGCTGAGCTGTATGTACAGAACTGAGGTCTGTGCTGACCTGTATGTACAGAACTGAGGTCTGTGCTGACCTGTATGTACAGAACTGAGGTCTGTGCTGACCTGTATGTATAGAACTGAGGTCTGTGCTGACCTGTATGTACAGAACTGAGGTCTGTGCTGACCTGTATGTACAGAACTGAGGTCTGTGCTGAGCTGTATGTACAGAACTGAGGTCTGTGCTGAGGTGTATGTACAGAACTGAGTTCTGTGCTGAGGTGTATGTACAGAACTGAGGTCTGTGCTGAGGTGTATGTACAGAACTGAGTTCTGTGCTGAGGTGTATGTACAGAACTGAGGTCTGTGCTGACCTGTATGTACAGAACTGAGGTCTGTGCTGAGCTGTATGTACAGAACTGAGGTCTGTGCTGACCTGTATGTACAGAACTGAGGTCTGTGCTGAGGTGTATGTACAGAACTGAGGTCTGTGCTGACCTGTATGTACAGAACTGAGGTCTGTGCTGAGGTGTATGTACAGAACTGAGGTCTGTGCTGACCTGTATGTATAGAACTGAGGTCTGTGCTGAGGTGTATGCACAGAACTGAGGTCTGTGCTGACCTGTATGTACAGAACTGAGGTCTGTGCTGAGGTGTATGCACAGAACTGAGGTCTGTGCTGACCTGTATGTACAGAACTGAGGTCTGTGCTGAGCTGTATGCACAGAACTGAGGTCTGTGCTGACCTGTATGTACAGAACTGAGGTCTGTGCTGACCTGTATGTACAGAACTGAGGTCTGTGCTGAGCTGTATGCACAGAACTGAGGTCTGTGCTGACCTGTATGCACAGAACTGAGGTCTGTGCTGAGCTGTATGTACAGAACTGAGGTCTGTGCTGAGGTGTATGTACAGAACTGAGGTCTGTGCTGACCTGTATGTACAGAGGTGAAGGCTGTGTTTAGCACTGAAGACGTTTCTTTGTTGCTGTTTGTCATTAATTGCTTAGTTTATTAGTTTAAAGTCTATCGACTACACATGGGTAATGAGGCTGCAGGTCACCTGTTCACTACCAGTCAAAGATACATTAATCCCTAAGCGTACACATACCGACATGGACACACCTCACACTGTATATATATTTCTGCTTTTAGCGCATACAAGATAGATGTATATATATATATATATATATATATATATATATATATATATATATATATATATATATATATATATATATATATATATATATATATATATAATTATTCCACGAACGAGTGGTATTGATCAATAACAACACTGCACTAGCCAGGGGTCGAACCCATGCTGCTTTGGCCCGCCTCATGGTGACCACTGGTTCAGTACAGTGTTTCACCTGACATGGGTAAAGAATTCTTTTGGGAAATTCTCTTAGCAAATACATTCTTATCTGTTTTATTTTTAATCCTCCTATGTAACATAGACGTAACCCATCACACTGTGTCGTCATTTGTAGATAATACTAGAATTTGTATGAGGGTGGCATCCCTTGAGGGTGGCATCCCTTGAGGGTGGCATCCCTTGAGGGTGGCATCCCTTGAGGGTGGCATCCCTTGAGGGTGGCATCCCTTGAGGGTGGCATCCCTTGAGGGTGGCAGCCCTTGAGTCTTTCAGAGAGAGAGAGAGAATATGATTTTAAATGAGAATAAATTTCAGTTACTCCACTATGTAAGAATCACAGAGTGCCATCTCTGCCATCGTCACGGGGTGTCATCTATGCCATCATCAGATCCACTATGGTGGACTCAGTGATCTGAGTGTCACTGTTGAACAATGGTGGATCATGGTGGTCTAAGTGTCAGTATAGTGGGCAATGGTTGATTCCAATAAGTGTCAGGGGCCCAAGTTTGTTCAACTGCCTCCCAGCATACATAAAGGAGATTACCAATAGACCCCTGGCTGTCTTCAAGAAGGCGCTGGACAGGCACCTGATGTCAGTACCTGATCAGCCGGGCTATGGTTCATATGTCAGTTTACGTGCAGCCAACAGTAACAGCCTGGTTGATCAGGCCCTGTTCCACCAGGTCACAGACCTGGACGGGGGGCGGACACCCCCGAAACCCTCTCCAGGTATACTCCGGGTATAGTGGACCATGGTGGCATAAGCGTCACCTCCTCCATTACCTTAACCTTACATGATTCTTGTGATTTCACTTCTCCCAGTTTATTTCCTTATGGTTAAAATTCTCCCATCATCCATAGCTTCGCATTGATCACTGGCCCTCCTGGCCCTCCTGGCCCTCCTGGCTGCTGCCACTCTGGTATCCACTATCACTGTGTTGTTGTCGTAATGCTGTCGTGGTCTCGTGTTGTTTAATGGATGAGAGTATATCACTGTCAGCACCTCCTGGGGTCGTCCACTCTTTAAAGTGCATACCCACATAGTTGTCTTGATCCATGTGCTTTGCTTTACCATATTGCCAGTACTCATTTTCTTACTATGTTCCAGTTCCAGGTGGGGGAGGTTCCTGTGCTGTAAGTGTGGGGTGGTTGTAGGGGAGGTTCCTGTGCTGTAAGTGTGGGTGGTTGTGGAGGAGATTGTGGTGGATGGGGGTGATAGAGGGTGGGGGTTATGAAGGGTGGATGGGAGTGATAGAGGGTGGGGGTGAGGAAGGGTGGATGGGGGTGATAGAGGGTGGGGTGATGAAGGGTGGATGGGGGTGATAGAGGGTGGGGGTGATGAAGGGTGGATGGGGTGATAGAGGGTGGGGTTATGAAGGGTGGATGGGAGTGATAGAGGGTGGGGGTGATAGAGGGTGGGGTGATGAAGGGTGGATGGGGGTGATAGAGGGTGGGGTGATGAAGGGTGGATGGGGGTGATAGAGGGTGGGGTTATGAAGGGTGGATGGGAGTGATAGAGGGTGGGGGTGATGAGGGTGGGGGTGATGAAGGGTGGATGGGGGTGATAGAGGGTGGGGGTGATGAAGGGTGGATGGGGTGATAGAGGGTGGGGTGATGAAGGGTGGATGGGGTGATAGAGGGTGGGGTGAGGAAGGGTGGATGGGGGTGATAGAGGGTGGGGGTGATGAAGGGTGGATGGGGGTGATAGAGGGTGGGGTGATGAAGGTGATGGGTGATAGAGGGTGGGGGTGATGAAGGTGGATGGGGTGATAGAGGGGGGTGATGAAGGGTGGATGGGGGTGATAGAGGGTGGGGGTGATGAAGGGTGGATGGGGGTGATAGAGGGTGGGGGTGATGAAGGGTGGATGGGGGTGATAGAGGGTGGGGGTGATGAAGGGTGGATGGGGGTGATAGAGGGTGGGGTGATGAAGGGTGGATGGGGGTGATAGAGGGTGGGGGTGATGAAGGGTGGATGGGGGTGATAGAGGGTGGGGTGATGAAGGGTGGATGGGGGTGATAGAGGGTGGGGTGATGAAGGGTGGATGGGGTGATAGAGGGTGGGGTGATGAAGGGTGGATAGGGTGATAGAGGGTGGGGTGATGAAGGGTGGATGGGGGTGATAGGAGGGTGGGGGTGGGGTTTGTTAGGGCGTTGTTTGTTTTCGTCCATTGTTTCTCCTTCCTGTGTTATCAGTGTTGTATTCTCTACTTCGTCTGTTCTCTCCTGATCAACGTACATAACGTAATAGTCTTCCCTGCAGCATAAGAGTGGTTCCCTGCAGCATAAGAGTGGTTCCCTGCAGCATAAGAGTGGTTCCCTGTAGCATAAGAGTGGTTCCCTGTAGCATAAGAGTGGTTCCCTGCAGCATAAGAGTGGTTCCCTGCAGCATAAGAGTGGTTCCCTGCAGCATAAGATTGGTTCCCTGCAGCATAAGAGTGGTTCCCTGCAGCATAAGAGTGGTTCCCTGTAGCATAAGAGTGGTTCCCTGTAGCATAAGAGTGGTTCCCTGTAGCATAAGAGTGGTTCCCTGTAGCATAAGAGTGGTTCCCTGTAGCATAAGAGTGGTTCCCTCTAGCATAAGAGTGTTTCCCTGTAGCATAAGAGTGGTTCCCTGCAGCATAAGAGTGGTTCCCTGTAGCATAAGAGTGGTTCCCTGTAGCATAAGAGTGGTTCCCTGTAGCATAAGAGTGGTTCCCTCTAGCATAAGAGTGTTTCCCTGTAGCATAAGAGTGGTTCCCTGCAGCATAAGAGTGGTTCCCTGCAGCATAAGAGTGGTTCCCTGCAGCATAAGAGTGGTTCCCTGCAGCATAAGAGTGGTTCCCTGTAGCATAAGAGTGGTTCCCTGCAGCATAAATGGTTCTAGCATGGTGGTTCCCTGCAGCATAAGAGTGGTTCCCTGCACATAGAGTGGTTCCTGCAGCATAAGAGTGGTTCCCTGCAGCATAAGAGTGGTTCCCTGCAGCATAAGAGTGGTTCCCCTGCAGCATAAGAGTGGTTCCCTGCAGCATAAGAGTGGTCTGGCATAAGAGTGTCCCTGAGCATAAGAGTGGTTCCCTGAGCATAAGAGTGGTTCCCTGCAGCATAAGAGTGGTTCCCTGCAGCATAAGAGTGGTTCCTGAACATAAGAGGTTCACATAGTGGTTCCCTGCAGCATAAGAGTGGTTCCCTGCAACATAAGAGTGGTTCCCTGAGCATAAGAGTGGTTCCCTGACATAAGAGTGTTTCCCCAGCATAAGAGTGGTTCCCTGAGCATAAGAGTGGTTCCTGCAGCATAAGAGTGGTTCCCTGCACATAAGAGTGGTTCCTGCAGCATAAGAGTGGTTCCCTGCAACATAAGAGTGGTTCCTGTAGCATAAGAGTGGTTCCCTGCAGCATAAGAGTGGTTCCCTGAGCATAAGAGTGGTTCCCTGCAGCATAAGAGTGGTTCCCTGCAGCATAAGAGTGGTTCCCTGCAGCATAAGAGTGGTTCCTGCAGCATAAGAGTGGTTCCCTGCAGCATAAGAGTGGTTCCTGCAGCATAAGAGTGGTTCCCTGCAGCATAAGAGTGGTTCCCTGCAGCATAAGAGTGGTTCCCCATAGAGTTCCAGCATAAGAGTGGTTCCCTGCAGCATAAGAGTGGTTCCTGTAGCATAAGAGTGGTTCCCTGCAGCATAAGAGTGGTTCCGCATAGAGGGTTCCAGCATAAGAGTGGTTCCCTGCAGCATAAGAGTGGTTCCTGCACATAAGAGTGGTTCCCTGCACATAAGAGTGGTTCCCTGCACATAAGAGTGGTTCCTGCAACATAAGAGTGTTCCCTGCACATAAGAGTGGTTCCCTGCAACATAAGAGTGGTTCCCTGCAACATAAGAGTGGTTCCCTGAGCATAAGAGTGGTTCCCTGAACATAAGAGTGGTTCCCTGCAGCATAAGAGTGGTTCCCTGCAGCATAAGAGTGGTTCCCTGCAGCATAAGAGTGGTTCCCTGCAGCATAAGAGTGGTTCCCTGCAGCATAAGAGTGGTTCCCTGCAGCATAAGAGTGGTTCCCTGCACATAAGAGTGGTTCCCTGCAACATAAGAGTGGTTCCCTGCAACATAAGAGTGGTTTCCTGCAGCAATAAGAGTGGTTCCCTGCAACATAAGAGTGGTTCCTGCAGCATAAGAGTGGTTCCCTGCAACATAAGAGTGGTTCCCTGCAGCATAAGAGTGGTTCCCTGCAACATAAGAGTGGTTCCCTGCAGCATAAGAGTGGTTCCCTGCAGCATAAGAGTGGTTCCCTGCAACATAAGAGTGGTTCCCTGCAGCATAAGAGTGGTTCCCTGCAGCATAAGAGTGGTTCCCTGCAACATAAGAGTGGTTCCCTGCAGCATAAGAGTGGTTCCCTGCAACATAAGAGTGGTTCCCTGCAGCATAAGAGTGGTTCCCTGCAACATAAGAGTGGTTCCCTGCAGCATAAGAGTGGTTCCCTGCAACATAAGAGTGGTTCCCTGCAGCATAAGAGTGGTTCCCTGCAGCATAAGAGTGGTTCCCTGCAGCATAAGAGTGGTTCCCTGCAACATAAGAGTGGTTCCCTGCAACATAAGAGTGGTTCCCTGCAACATAAGAGTGGTTCCCTGCAACATAAGAGTGATTCCCTGCAACATAAGAGTGGTTCCCTGCAGCATAAGAGTGGTTCCCTGCAACATAAGAGTGGTTCCCTGCAACATAAGAGTGGTTCCCTGCAACATAAGAGTGATTCCCTGCAACATAAGAGTGGTTCCCTGCAGCATAAGAGTGGTTCCCTGCAACATAAGAGTGGTTCCCTGCAACATAAGAGTGGTTCCCTGCAACATAAGAGTGGTTCCCTGCAACATAAGAGTGGTTCCCTGCAACATAAGAGTGGTTCCCTGCAACATAAGAGTGGTTCCCTGCTGTAACACTGTCACTCTCACGTCTCTTACAGCGTTCATCTTAATGGTTCATGTAATTGTCTCTTCAGTACCTTCAGATTTTCTGAAAATTTGCCCCCGGCTGCACTTCGTCTTCTCTGATCGTCTGAAGGACTACTAAGCTCCTCTTCTTCCCTTACTGCCCATCTCTCTCTCTCTCTCTCTCTCTCTTTCGCTCTCTCTCTCTCTCTCCTTCCACTCTGTCTTCTTCCAAATTGTTTTTCTGTTCTTAAAACTTCCTATTAGCACTTTTCTTTTTCGTTGTTCTTCATACCATCTTTACTCCCCATTTTCCTGAGAGCATTTCTGCAAATGTTCTCTTTTTCCCCTCTTCTTCCACATTCTGTCTCTCTTTCTACCTCCTCGTTTTCCATCCCTTCCTTACCTCTTATTACCTTATTCATCTTCCTTAAATTAAAAAAAAGGGAGGGGGGGAGGAGAACAATTTTGATTATTAAAAATATTAGTTTTACTCTCAAAAAAACAAAAAAACAACGTAAGTCATATTTTGGTTTAAATTTTGTTTCTAAGGTTTCTCTAAACCAACTTATCGGAAATTACGAAATTCGGCAGACTACAATTTTGGCCCAGTAGTGATATCATATTTGATGTTATTTTGGTGTTTTGTCGATAATTCTCCCATTATTTATCATTGCTAGTTTGTTGAAGTGTATAAGAATGATGAGTACGCGAGTGTGTGAGGCACAGAGTGCACGAGTGTGTGAGGCACAGAGTGCACGAGTGTGTGAGGCACAGAGTGCACGAGTGTGTGAGGCACAGAGTGCACGATTGTGTGAGGCACAGAGTGCACGAGTGTGTGAGGCACAGAGTACGCGAGTGTGTGAGGCACAGAGTACGCGAGTGTGTGAGGCACAGAGTACGCGAGTGTGTGAGGCACAGAGTACGCGAGTGTGTGAGGCACAGAGTACGCGAGTGTGTGAGGCACAGAGTGCACTCGGCGACAGAAAAATCATAGAACTTTGACGACACAATACACGTTATTTCTTTATCTTTGAATTATATGGGAAGAAGGTTGTCTGGACGTCACTATGTGAACCTTCATTATTTACCAAAGAATTATAAAGAAAATCTCTCGTATTATACAATAATTCGTTGTTCTTGAAAAACTCTAAGATTTTCATCAAAATCACTCAAAATATTTTTTTATTTTTTATTTTTGGAAACAAAAAATAAAAAAATTCAAATTATTTTTAAATCAAGATGATGCATTTTTATTCTTTCGACGATGTAATAAGTTTAATTAACCCATATAAAATAATGTAATAAGTTTAATTAACCCATATAAAATAATGTAATAAGTTTAATTAACCCATATAAAATAATGTAATAAGTTTAATTAACCCATATAAAATAATGTAATAAGTTTAATTAACCCAATGATAATGTTAAACAGTTATCTGAAACGTTTCTCCTGTTTGTATATAATTTTTCTGTTTATATACACTAGTGTTACCATATATAAAAAAATCTGCATTATATTTTTTTTCAGGGCAATAACTTGAAAGTTATACATAATAATGGAAGCAGCCGTCACCGCCTTGTGTCCCTCAACACCTTAGATGTTTCCTCCAGGTTCCTGCGCCTCTTCTCTTCCTTACTTACCTACACTGACTCTTCTTCCACTGACTCTTCTTCCACTGACTCTTCTTCCACTGACTCTTCTAACATATCTTCCGTCTCTTAACAGAGAGCAGTTAATGACTCACCAAATCGTAATGACACGATTGCAAACAAACCATACCACTGGTGGGGTTAGAACCCGCGGTCAGAGAGTCCTGAAACTACAGACCGATGTGTTAGCCATTGGGCCAGTGGCTAACTCATCGGTCTGGAGTTTTAGGACTCTCTGATCGCGGGTTCTAACCCCATCCGTGGTATGGTTTGAGAGCAGTTAATTTTCTTTCCCATTCCTTTTCCATCTTGCATGTGAGGCAGCTGACATCAAGTCTTGCATCCTTCTCTCGCATTCTCACTTCCTCTTCCTTATATTGTTCTTCAGCATTCGTATTTCTTTACGTGTGTGTGTGTGTGTATATGTGTGTGTGTGTGTGTGTGTACCTACATATAACCACTAGGATCGTACTCCAGCTCCTGGGTCCAAGTTAACTTTCTTTCATATTCCAGTAATTTCATTATTTTATAACTTCTGTCCTTCAAGGATGGAGGGATGAGGGGGAGGGGGTGCATTGAGGCCGGTGAAGGGCTCTTGATCTGAGGAACCTCACCTAACCCATTCTTGAATCAATCTTCACTGCCTTCCATTCCCCAGGTGCTAAGTGGCCCATGAGGTTTTATTGCTGCCCCCATGAATGCCATAATATTATCCCCTGACGACAGATGGTGAGGCATTCTAAATGGTGCCTGGCCCCCCCAGTGCCAGACTTGGCACTGGTGTCTACAGAATATGGGAAAAACCTTTGACATATGTGAAGAGGCTAGGGGCAGGTGAGAGAAAATATCGTATTTTTGGCAGCTGGCTGGCACTGGAGGGTGATCATACCTGACCCATGATTACTAGTGAAGGTGGAACTATCGTACCTGACCCATGATTACTAGTGAAGGTGGAACTATCATACCTGACCCATGATTACTAGTGAAGGTGGAACTATCGTACCTGACCCATGATTACTAGTGAAGGTGGAACTATCATACCTGACCCATGAATACTAGTGAAGGTGGAACTATCGTACCTGACCCATGATTACTAGTGAAGGTGGAACTATCGTACCTGACCCATGATTACTAGTGAAGGTGGAACTATCGTACCTGACCCATGATTACTAGTGAAGGTGGAACTATCGTACCTGACCCATGATTACTAGTGAAGGTGGAACTATCATACCTGACCCATGATTACTAGTGAAGGTGGAACTATCGTACCTGACCCATGATTACTAGTGAAGGTGGAACTATCGTACCTGACCCATGATTACTAGTGAAGGTGGAACTATCGTACCTGACCCATGATTACTAGTGAAGGTGGAACTATCGTACCTGACCCATGATTACTAGTGAAGGTGGAACTATCGTACCTGACCCATGATTACTAGTGAAGGTGAAACTATCGTACCTGACCCATGATTACTAGTGAAGGTGGAACTATCGTACCTGACCCATGATTACTAGTGAAGGTGGAACTATCGTACCTGACCCATGATTACTAGTGAAGGTGAACTATCGTACCTGACCCATGATTACTAGTGAAGGTGGAACTATCGTACCTGACCCATGATTACTAGTGAAGGTGGAACTATCGTACCTGACCCATGATTACTAGTGAAGGTGGAACTATCGTACCTGACCCATGATTACTAGTGAAGGTGGAACTATCGTACCTGACCCATGATTACTAGTGAAGGTGGAACTATCGTACCTGACCCATGATTACTAGTGAAGGTGGAACTATCGTACCTGACCCATGATTACTAGTGAAGGTGGAACTATCGTACCTGACCCATGATTACTAGTGAAGGTGGAACTATCGTACCTGACCCATGATTACTAGTGAAGGTGGAACTATCGTACCTGACCCATGATTACTAGTGAAGGTGGAACTATCGTACCTGACCCATGATTACTAGTGAAGGTGGAACTATCGTACCTGACCCATGATTACTAGTGAAGGTGGAACTATCGTACCTGACCCATGATTACTAGTGAAGGTGGAACTATCGTACCTGACCCATGATTACTAGTGAAGGTGGAACTATCGTACCTGACCCATGATTACTAGTGAAGGTGGAACTATCGTACCTGACCCATGATTACTAGTGAAGGTGGAACTATCGTACCTGACCCATGATTACTAGTGAAGGTGGAACTATCGTACCTGACCCATGATTACTAGTGAAGGTGGAACTATCGTACCTGACCCATGATTACTAGTGAAGGTGGAACTATCGTACCTGACCCATGATTACTAGTGAAGGTGGAACTATCGTATCTGACCCATGATTACTAGTGAAGGTGGAACTATCGTACCTGACCCATGATTACTAGTGAAGGTGGAACTATCGTACCTGACCCATGATTACTAGTGAAGGTGGAACTATCGTTACCTGACCCATGATTACTAGTGAAGGTGGAACTATCGTATCTGACCCATGATTACTAGTGAAGGTGGAACTATCGTACCTGACCCATGATTACTAGTGAAGGTGGAACTATCGTACCTGACCCATGATTACTAGTGAAGGTGGAACTATCGTGACTGACCCATGATTACTAGTGAAGGTGGAACTATCGTACCTGACCCATGATTACTAGTGAAGGTGGAACTATCGTATCTGACCCATGATTACTAGTGAAGGTGGAACTATCGTACCTGACCCATGATTACTAGTGAAGGTGGAACTATCGTATCTGACCCATGATTACTAGTGAAGGTGGAACTATCGTACCTGACCCATGATTACTAGTGAAGGTGGAACTATCGTACCTGACCCATGATTACTAGTGAAGGTGGAACTATCGTACCTGACCCATGATTACTAGTGAAGGTGGAACTATCGTACCTGACCCATGATTACTAGTGAAGGTGGAACTATCGTACCTGACCCATGATTACTAGTGAAGGTGGAACTATCATACCTGACCCATGATTACTAGTGAAGGTGGAACTATCATACCTGACCCATGATTACTAGTGAAGGTGGAACTATCATACCTGACCCATGATTACTAGTGAAGGTGGAACTATCGTACCTGAAACATGATTACTAGTGAAGTTGGAACTATCGTACCTGACCCATGATTACTAGTGAAGGTGGAACTATCGTACCTGACCCATGATTACTAGTGAAGGTGGAACTATCGTACCTGACCCATGATTACTAGTGAAGGTGAAACTATCGTACCTGACCCATGATTACTAGTGAAGGTGGAACTATCGTACCTGACCCATGATTACTAGTGAAGGTGGAACTATCGTACCTGACCCATGATTACTAGTGAAGGTGAAGCTATCGTACCTGACCCATGATTACTAGTGAAGGTGGAACTATCGTACCTGACCCATGATTACTAGTGAAGGTGGAACTATCGTACCTGACCCATGATTACTAGTGAATGTGGAACTATCGTACCTGACCCATGATTACTAGTGAAGGTGGAACTATCGTACCTGACCCATGATTACTAGTGAAGGTGGAACTATCGTACCTGACCCATGATTACTAGTGAAGGTGGAACTATCGTACCTGACCCATGATTACTAGTGAAGGTGGAACTATCGTACCTGACCCATGATTACTAGTGAAGGTGGAACTATCGTACCTGACCCATGATTACTAGTGAAGGTGGAACTATCGTACCTGACCCATGATTACTAGTGAAGGTGGAACTATCGTACCTGACCAATGATTACTAGTGAAGGTGGAACTATCGTACCTGACCCATGATTACTAGTGAAGGTGGAACTATCGTACCTGACCCATGATTACTAGTGAAGGTGGAACTATCGTACCTGACCCATGATTACTAGTGAAGGTGGAACTATCGTACCTGACCCATGATTACTAGTGAAGGTGGAACTATCGTACCTGACCCATGATTACTAGTGAAGGTGGAACTATCGTACCTGACCCATGATTACTAGTGAAGGTGGAACTATCGTACCTGACCCATGATTACTAGTGAAGGTGGAACTATCGTACCTGACCCATGATTACTAGTGAAGGTGGAACTATCGTACCTGACCCATGATTACTAGTGAAGGTGGAACTATCGTATCTGACCCATGATTACTAGTGAAGGTGGAACTATCGTACCTGACCCATGATTACTAGTGAAGGTGGAACTATCGTACCTGACCCATGATTACTAGTGAAGGTGGAACTATCGTACCTGACCCATGATTACTAGTGAAGGTGGAACTATCGTATCTGACCCATGATTACTAGTGAAGGTGGAACTATCGTACCTGACCCATGATTACTAGTGAAGGTGGAACTATCGTACCTGACCCATGATTACTAGTGAAGGTGGAACTATCGTACCTGACCCATGATTACTAGTGAAGGTGGAACTATCGTACCTGACCCATGATTACTAGTGAAGGTGGAACTATCGTATCTGACCCATGATTACTAGTGAAGGTGGAACTATCGTACCTGACCCATGATTACTAGTGAAGGTGGAACTATCGTATCTGACCCATGATTACTAGTGAAGGTGGAACTATCGTACCTGACCCATGATTACTAGTGAAGGTGGAACTATCGTACCTGACCCATGATTACTAGTGAAGGTGGAACTATCGTACCTGAGTGTGTGCTCCACGCTACCTGGTGAGACGCAATAGTCGTTGTATGTACAGATGTCAAACACTTGTACACTTGTCAGACTCTTGTCAAACACTTGTACAGATGTCAGATACTATAAGACAATTGTTTGCGATCCTTGACTATTATTATAAGTTTGGCAGCTGCAGCAGTTAGAGTGATCGTACACGCTCCGTGACTATTATTGTACTCTGGCAGGAATGTTGTCCCGCTGCCAGACGCTAAAATAACATGGTACGTTGTGCATGGTACATGGTACATTGGTGAAGGTACATGGGAGCCACAGTTACCACTCAACAGACGGGAACAAGGGTGTTCGTCACTGCTGTTGGAAATAAGTCACTCTGACTTTTTTTTTTTGGGGGGTTCTCGCAGGTTCTGTACACACATGCTGCTATGTATGATAATCTATGTAACTGTATTTGTGTATACCTGAATAAACTTATTTACTTAGTTTGAAGGTTTGTACAAAACAGTGTCACGTTACTAACACACGCTGGTCAGTGTGTGCGTCTCAACGCTCCACACGCCACTTTCTCCGCCTATTCTTCTAACATTTGCTAAGGCCGGGTTGTTTTAGGAGAGCTTAGCATAGGTTAGGTTTGGCTAGGATAGATTAACACAGGTTAGGTCAGTCTTAATAAATTATGATATCCTGTTCACAATAGGTCTAATGGCTGCAGAGGGAATTGTAATTATTATTATTATAATCATTATTATTATTATTATTATAATCATCATTATTATTATAATCATTATTATTATAAAAACAATCGCTAAACCCGAAGGGTCATATAGTTTACTAACACAGCAGCTTTTATCTTGTAAAACACTGTTTTACAGGCCTACTTTTATTATAGAGCTGCCTACTGTTGTTGTAGAGCTGCCTACTGTTGTTGTAGAGCTCCTTACTGTTATTATAGAGCTACTTACTGTTGTTATAGAGCTACTTACTATTGTTATAGAGCTACCTACTGTTGTTATAGAGCTACCTACTGTTGTTATAGAGCTACCTACTGTTGTTATAGAGCTACCTACTGTTGTTATAGAGCTACTTACTGCTGTTATAGAGCTACTTACTGTTGTTATAGAGCTACTTACTATTGTTATAGAGCTGCCTACTGTTGTTATAGAGCTACTTACTGTTGTTATAGAGCTACTTACTGTTGTTATAGAGCTACTTACTATTGTTATAGAGCTACCTACTGTTGTTATAGAGCTACTTACTGTTGTTATAGAGCTACTTACTGTTGTTATAGAGCTACTTACTATTGTTATAGAGCTACCTACTGTTGTTATAGAGCTACCTATTGTTGTTATAGAGCTTTCTACTGTTGTTATAGAGCTACCTACTGTTGTTATAGAGCTACCTACTGTTTTATATAGCTACTTACTGTTGTAATAGAGCTACTTACTGTTGTTATAAAGCTACCTACTGTTGTTATAGAGCTACCTATTGTTATAGAGCTATCTACTGTTGTTATAGAGCTACCTACTGTTGTTATAGAGCTACCTACTGTTTTTATAGATCTACCTACTGTTGTCATAAAGCTATCTACTGTTATAGAGCTGCCTACTGTTGTTATAGAGCTACTTACTGTTTTTATAGAGCTACTTACTGCTGTTATAGAGCTACTTACTATTGTTATAGAGCTACCTACTGTTGTTATAGAGCTACCTACTGTTGTTATAGAGCTACCTACTGTTGTTATAGAGCTACCTACTGTTTTTATAGAGCTGCATACTGTTGTTATAGAGCTACCTACTGTTGTTATAAAGCTACCTACTGTTGTTATAGAGCTACATACTGTTGTTATAGAGCTACCTATGTTGTTATAGAGCTGCATGCTGTTGCTTTAGAGCTACCTACTGTTGTTATAGAGCTGCATACTGTTGTTATAGAACTACATACTGTTGCTATAGAGCTATCTACTATTATTATAGAGCCCGGTCTTTGACCAGGCATCCATGATGATTGTCTGTTGGGTTCAGGCTGTTGCTGTTGGCGGCCCACGTATCCATCACAACCTGGTTGATCCTCACCCACTGGTAGCAGGGTGAGGATTTCTTGTCTCACGGATGTTGACACAGTGCTCTCTTACTGTGCCGTGGGCACAGTAAGAGAGCACACATTGCAGAGGAGGGACACTGATACAGGTCTTCTCTAATCCAACCTCCAACAGAAATATTTGTCTAACCTATATTTTTATGCTACCCAAATAATTGCTTTTATCACCTTTTACTCATGTGCAAGTTGATTGTTCTACCTTATTGTATTACTACTACTACTACAACTTATATCACTACTGCTACTATTTCTACTTCTACCACCACTAGTATTACACCTCACTCTGAGCATATATATACCCTCTGTGTCCATGTCTTGTTTGTAACGGCTTGACAAAGCTCCTGGAGAGCGAAACGTTGCCACAATAAAATGTCACATTAGTTGCATTTGTGTCCTTTTACTTAACATATTTTCGGTAATTCTACCAATATTAATAGACTTTGACAGTACCTTCACTGGCTATATTTCTCTGGTTTTGAAAGTTCTCGTTATCCACCCCTCTCATTGTCTGGCTTTTGCTTCATTTGTCTTACTGTTGTTCTCTAAGTGATCTGCGGAAAGTTGCTCTTCCTACGTCTTTTACTATTGTTATAGAGCTACCCACTATTGATATATTGCAGTGGTAAAAAATATTGCTAAGTTATAGAGCTTCCCCTGTTGTTATGTTATAGAGCTACCCCACTTTTGTTATAGAGCTAACAACTATTGTTATATTTCAAAACAAGAAAATCTCTTTCCACATCACTCAACCATTGAATATGACCAGCAAACCACCGGTCGCTCCTCCCTGGGCCATCTTAGTGCCAACTGTGGCAGCATCTGTGGTAGTAGGCACCACCTCCTATGACAGCATCAGTGGTAGTAGACACCACCTCGTATGACAGCAGCTGTGGTAGTGGGCACCACCTCATATGACAGCAGCTGTGGTAGTAGGCACCACCTCCTATGACAGCAGCTGTGGTAGTAGGCACCACCTCCTATGACAGCAGCTGTGGTAGTAGGCACCACCTCCTATGACAGCAGCTGTGGTAGTAGGCACCACCTCCTATGACAGCAGCTGTGGTAGTAGGCACCACCTCCTATGACAGTGTACAATATTAAAAACAATTCCTATTTATCTTGCTGGATATTAAATAATTTTTTTTAGGGAAATATCTGTGTGAGTGTTTGTGAGGTCAGCAGGTCAGCTGGAGGCTACATAGGTAACCTCTGAGGTCAAGACATCCGCTGGGGGCCAAACAGATGATCCATGAGGTCAGGAGGTCACAGCAACGTCTTAAAACCTACGCAAACATCAAGGTACACAACTCCATGTACACACTGTGTATGTGTGTGACTCACTAATACACAACCCTATGTACACATTGTGTATGTGTGTAACTCACTAGTACACAACCCCATGTACACACTGTGTATGTGTGTAACTCACCAGTACACAACCCCGTGTTCACACTGTGTATGTGTGTAACTCACTAGTACACAACCTCATGTACACATTGTGTATGTGTGTAACTCACCAGTACACAACCCCGTGTTCACACTGTGTATGTGTGTAACTCACTAGTACACAACCCCATGTACACACTGTGTATGTGTGTAACTCACCCGTACACGACCCCGTGTTCACACTGTGTATGTGTGTAACTCACTAGTACACAACCTCATGTACACACTGTGTATGTGTGTAACTCACCCGTACACGACCCCGTGTTCACACTGTGTATGTGTGTAACTCACTAGTACACAACCTCATGTACACACTGTGTATGTGTGTAACTCACCCGTACACAACCCCGTGTTCACACTGTGTATGTGTGTAACTCACTAGTACACAACCCCGTGTACACACTGTGTATGTGTGTAACTCACTAGTACACAACCCCGTGTTCACACTGTGTATGTGTTCGGATGCCATCCAGTGAATACTACGTCCACACACTACACTGAGGGGACAGTCCACTTAGTCCTATCATTGACTGGCCCCAGAAAAAAGCTGGGCAGAGAGTAAGTCCGTTCAGTACCAGGTGTCAAGAAACAGCCTCAGGTTCAGGTACACACAAATACAGTTACACAAATTATCATACATAGTAACATATGTGTAAATTACCCAGGATAACCCCCCAAAAAAGTCAGACAAATAGACCTATTTCCTTTGGGATCCCTGTGAGGTGTTACTGTGAGCAGCGTGTTATGGCTACTCAGAAGACTATGCAAGATGAACGATGCAGTGAGCAAGACAGAGTCCAGACTGGAGTGTCAGCACCTGTGCCAACCCACACTCAGAATAAAGAGTAAACACACAGAGAGGCACCAGAGACAAGACAATTCTCGGAAATTTTAAGTCTCATAAATGACTTTGTGTGAGTTGTTTTTGTGTGAGGTAATGTGAAGATGAAGATAGAGAGCTCATGTCCTGCCTTGGACACCATCAACACACCAGCCATCCTCTGAGTGGGAGGGAGAGAGTGAGGGAGTAAGGGAGGGAGGGATGAAAGGTTGAAAGAGTTAAGGTGGATTACCAATAGACACCTGGCTGTCTTCTAGGGGAAACTGATTAGGTTTCTAAAGTCAGTTCCTGACCAACCGGGCTATAGTTCCTATGTTGTTGTTCTGCCTGCGGCCAGCAGTAACAGCCTGGTTGATCAGTCACTGATCCACCTGAAGGTCTGGTTATGGACCAGGACGCCGCGGGGCCTTGACGGTGGTAACACCCTCCAGGTAGATTCTCCCTTCCACTAACATGACATGATCAGCTGACCTCCCCTTCCACCAGCATGACATGATCAGCTGACCTCCCCTTCCACTAGCATGACATGATCAGCTGACCTCCCCTTCCACCAGCATGACATGATCAGCTGACCTCCCCTTCCACCAGCATGACATGATCAGCTGACCTCCCCTTCCACTAGCATGACATGACAACCAACTCACCTACTCTTCCACCAGCATGACATGTTACGCTCCTCGTCATTGTCGTGTGGGTCTTGGGAGAGATATATATGTGGTCAAAGATACTCCTTGTAGGATGGTTACGGTATATTTACAGTATGAGTTGGGGGGAGCCCAGCCACCGTCCGTCTCGCTCGTAGGTCTGTCGCTAGTGAGGGGGTACGCCTATCTGAGGCTATGCACATGCGCTGAGCCTCTGACGTCAGCGGGTATCGTGACGTCACACGCAAAGGGACCAGCTGTATAAGTGGGATGAATGCTGATACACTACACAAGTGTATATATGATACTGACACGACAGCTCGGCCATGTTATCGTATGACGTCTCGGCATACTATACAACTCTATAGGCTGAACAGACAGGTGGTACTGGGTGAATCTATACAATAGCAAACACATTATAACTTGGAACTGATCAAGATTAATCTTACTCTCGCACTTCTTGAGTTAATGGTACATAAGAGAAATTTAATGGATCTAGATATAATGGATTATATATATTACAATTGCAAATTTGATCGATCAATCGATGTGTATTCATGCACTCTTCGGCTTCTGAGGAAGAATAAATATTTACAGGGAAGAAGTTTTAACAGGAAAGATACATGTTACGCTCCTCGTCGTAGCTTGTCACAAGAGTAATATATTTCACTTAATATTATAATCAAGGTTTCTTTAATAAAGCTAATTAAAGATTCCATTAGTTTATAATATTATTTGGTTTACGGATATGTGTTATACCCGGGTATGATGTATGGATATATATATTTCGAGTAAGTTAAGTAGTTTTGTAACACCTTGTTTATGCGGGTAAGAAGGTATGTTCTCTGAGGGTGGTTCAGATCCCTCTCCCCTTGACAGAGTTGAGGTCATACCTGTGTGTTCTGCTTAGGGCAGTTCTTTCTCACCCCTGGCACGGTGAGCATATCAGAGAAGGCTTTGAGTTCGCTCTCACCCTTGAGTCTCTTCAGTTCTCTCACCCTTGAGTCTCTATCAGTTCTCTCACCCTTGGCATGGTGAGCTTACCCTCAGAGGCTCTTCGAGACTCTAGTTCTCTCACCCTTGGCATGGTGAGCTTACCCTCTGAGGCTCTCCGAAACTGAGTTCTCCCTTACCTCTGACATGGTGAAGATGGGCTCAGCTCTTTATCGATATTCTGGATTAAGCTCTTACGCTTTAGAGGAACTGTTTGCTAAGATTCCTTTGGATTATCCGGGCAGGAATTCACTGTGGAATTCAATGTCGTTTTAAGATATCCACTCAGTGTTACTCAAGAGAATTGTGTTTATAGAATATATATATATATATATATATATATATATATATATATATATATATATATATATATATATATATATATATATATATATATACTTTAAGGTGTTGATGTGGGTGTCAATGGACACTGATTATAGTGTTATTATAAGCGCTCTTATATATTGGGAAGTGTTCAAATAAGCGCTTTGGAACATACCTTAGTTTTGTGATGGACAAGGTCAGACTATATGCTGACTAAGTGATATTTAATAGATACTTTCTAATATCTAAAAAGAGTTTAAACTTTTAGATAAAACCAGTAAAGGTGTGTTGAATTCTCATTTGTGCCAACATGAACTTCTTATGAAATTTAAGTCACCTCTACTTTCATCAAACATGACAACCAGCTCACCTACTCTTCCACCAGCATGACATGACAACCAGCTCACCTACTCTTCCACCAGCATGACAACCAGCTCACCTACTCTTCCACCAGCATGACATGACAACCAGCTCACCTACTCTTCCACCAGCATGACATGACAACCAGCTCACCTACTCTTCCACCAGCATGACAACCAGCTCACCTACTCTTCCACCAGCATGACATGACAACCAGCTCACCTACTCTTCCACCAGCATGACATGACAACCAGCTCACCTACTCTTCCACCAGCATGACATGACAACCAGCTCACCTACTCTTCCACCAGCATGACAACCAGCTCACCTACCCTACCACCAGCATGACATGACAACCAACTCACTCCCCTTCCACTAGCATGACATGACGACCAGCTGGCCTCCTGACTTCAGAGGTCACCTCCGTGGCTGTAATGCACATCAGTCCATTATTGAGGGATATGTATCTATTGTTTAGGTGTCAGCACGTCTCAGCTGTGTTAATTAGCGGTCCCCCTGACTCAGTCATTGAGAGCACTGGTGCTACCTTACACTAGTCAGCACTGGTGCTACCTTACACTAGTCAGCACTGGTGCTACCTTACACTAGTCAGCACTGGTGCTACCTTACACTAGTCAGCACTGGTGCTACCTTACACTAGTCAGCACTGGTGCTACCTTACACTAGTCAGCACTGGTGCTACCTTACACTAGTCAGCACTGGTGCTACCTTACACTAGTCAGCACTGGTGCTACCTTAAACTAGTTAGCACTGGTGCTACCTTACACTAGTCAACACTGGTGCTACCTTACACTAGTCAACACTGGTGCTACCTTACACTAGTCAACACTGGTGCTACCTTACACTAGTTAGCACTGGTGCTACCTTACACTAGTCAACACTGGTGCTACCTTACACTAGTCAACACTGGTGCTACCTTACACTAGTTAGCACTGGTGCTACCTTACACTAGTCAACACTGGTGCTACCTTACACTAGTCAACACTGGTGCTACCTTACACTAGTCAACACTGGTGCTACCTTACACTAGTCAACACTGGTGCTACCTTACACTAGTCAACACTGGTGCTACCTTACACTAGTCAACACTGGTGCTACCTTACACTAGTCAACACTGGTGCTACCTTACACTAGTCAACACTGGTGCTACCTTACACTAGTCAACACTGGTGCTACCTTACACTAGTCAACACTGGTGCTACCTTACACTAGTCAACACTGGTGCTACCTTACACTAGTCAACACTGGTGCTACCTTACACTAGTCAACACTGGTGCTACCTTACACTAGTCAACACTGGTGCTACCTTACACTACCTAACGATTGGACAGGGGTTAAGGGGGAACTCAGCCTGTCATCATGTCATGCTAGTTGAAGGGGGAGGTCAGCCAGTTGTCATTTGATGTTAGTTGAAGGGGGAGGTCAGCTAGATGTCATGCTAGTTGAAGGGGGAGGTCAGCTGGTTGTCGTGTCATGCTGGTGGAAGTGAGAGTCAGCTGGTAGTCATGTCATGCCAGTTGAAGGGAGAGATCTATTCCCTCTTGAAGACAGTCAGGGGTCTCTTGATAATCCCTTTTATGTGTGTTGGGAGGCTGTTGAATACTCTTGGGCTTGGTTGCACTCATTGTGGTGTCTCTCAATGCACTCATGACACCTCTAGTTTTCACTCTGGGTATGTTGCACTGTCTGACGAGTGTTTTGCTTTCGTAGGGAAGGATTTGTGTGTGCAGATTTTGGGCCAGTCCCTCAAGGATTTTCCCGGTGAAAATTATGATACAATTTTCACGCTTGCGTTGCAAAGAGTACAGGTCAGGGGACTTGAAAAGTTCCCAGTAATTAAGGTGATTGACTGACCTTACACCTGCAGTGAAGGTTCTCTCTACATTCTCTTGATCTGTAATTTCCCGATATCAACTTAGTAAAGTTTAAAGACCACTTAATTGCTCCGACTGAGATCTGAGAAACACTTAACAGTCGTAATAAACTTTACATTGCTACTTTATTAACCAGGAAGTATTAATTACTTTATGTTATTGTGCGACACAGATGTACGCTATAAGAGAGGCCACAACGATTTGTAACTGAGCTGTGATAATTTAGGAGAATACAGAACTGTTCAGTGAAGTGGTCCAGGAGAGCTGCCACGCCAGTGTCTACCAGGTCCTTCTTCAGCCCTGGTTCCAGAAGTGGCTTCACCCTCTGAAAGAGGCCTCGTTAAGACCATCTCTACCTCAGACCACTCAATGGGCGAGGCTGGTGTCTCTCCACCACATGACCCTCTCTCCCTTCCCCCCCCCCCTGATCTATAATAGAGCAAGAGAGCATTGTGTCTAGAGGTACCCCTTCACCTCCCCACCCTCCCTCCCTCCCCTACATTCCAAACTGAAGTGGACTGGCTGGCACCCAACACCACAGGCACTCTCCTTCCCACCATCGTAAACAATAAAGTTCTGTCAGAATTCAGTATTATCCTGGACTCTCGGGATCTCTTAGTCTCAGTCACTCAAATAAACAATCATAAGATTTATTATAATCTTACCTCTAATTTCTTCCATAAAATTAAACTGAACAATTCTTCAGCTTCAAAAATTTTATATTTAGCTTGGCAGTTCTGACAAAGCAAGTTCTTTAAGATGTTCTTCAGCACCACCTCGCACTGTTCTTCAGCACCACCTCGCACTGTTCTTCAGCACCACCTCGCACTGTTCTTCAGCACCACCTCGCACTGTTCTTCAACACCACCTCGCACTGTTCTTCAACACCACCTCGCACTGTTCTTCAGCACCACCCTCTGTTCTTCAGCACCTCACTGTTCTTCAGCACCACCTCGCACTGTTCTTCAGCACCACCTCACACTGTTCTTCAGCACCACCTCGCACTGTTCTTCAGCACCACCTCACACTGTTCTTCAGCACCACCTCACACTGTTCTTCAGCACCACCTCACTGTTCTTTAGTACCACCTCGCACTGTTCAGCATCACCTCACTGTTCTTCAGCATCACCTCACTGTTCTTCAGCACCACCTCGCACTGTTCTTCAGCACCACCTCACTGTTCTTCAGCACCACCTCGCACTGTTCTTCAGCACCGCCTCGCACTGTTCTTCAGCACCACCTCACACTGTTCTTCAGCACCACCTCGCACTGTTCTTCAGCACCACCTCACACTGTTCTTCAACACCACCTCACACTGTTCTTCAGCACCACCTCACTGTTCTTTAGTACCACCTCGCACTGTTCTTCAGCACCACCTCACACTGTTCCTCAGCACCACCTCACTGTTCTTTAGTAACACCTTGCACTGTTCTTGAGCATCACCTCACACTGTTCTTCAGCACCACCTCACTGTTCTTTAGTACCACCTCGCACTGTTCTTCAGCACCACCTCGCATTGTTCAACATCACCTCGCACTGTTCTTCAACACCACCTCGCACTGTTCTTCAACACCACCTCGCACTGTTCTTCAACACCACCTCGCACTGTTCTTCAACACCACCTCGCACTGTTCTTGAACACCACCTCACTGTTCTTCAACACCACCTCGCATGTTCTTCAAACCACTCGCTTTCTTCAACACACCTCGCACTGTTCTTTCAACACCACCTGCACTGTTCTTCAACACCACCTGACTGTTCTTCAACACCACCTCACACTCTTCAACACCACCTCGCACTGTTCTTCAACACCACCTCGCACTGTTCTTCAACACCACCTCGCACTGTTCTTCAGCACCACCTCGCACTGTTCTTCAACACCACCTCGCACTGTTCTTCAACACCAGGTTAATTTCAGTACTCACGGAGATTCTTACTCCAATTTCCTAAACACTTGCACTGTCTAGTCACACCATCCTCGACATTCCGCATTCGAGCTACACCTGTCTCACACACCTCGACTCTACACACCTGCACTTCTAACACCCTGCACTGGTTACTCCCTCACTCTGAACCCCACCTCACTTGGCTCACCACTGCACTTCTAACACACCTGCACTGTCTCACCACCTGATGTACTAACACCACGTGTACTGCTTCATTCTAAACACACACCAGTCTGGTTCTACCATTCTAAACACACACCAGGTTGGTTACTCCTTCCTAAACACACCAGCTGTTACTACCATTCCTACTTACACCATCGACTGTTCTTAAACTACCATTTCTTAACACCACCGCTGTCTTACTACCTATTTCTTAACACCACCATGACTGTTCTTACCCATTCCTTCTTCACACCAGCTGGCTACTCATTCTTCAACACACACCAGGTTCTTAGCTACCACCATTCCTAACACACACCAGCTTGTTACTATTCAACACCACCCAGTTCTTCAACTACCACCTCACTGATCTTCACACCAGCCTGCACTGTTCTTCAAACACCACCAGACTGTTACAACTGCATTCTTAACACACCTCAGCTGGCTGTTACATTCCAAATACACCACACACGCACTGTTCTACCATTCAACACACCCTGCTTCACACCTATCAACCCCACCTGCTTGTCTTCACCACTCATGTCTTAACACACCCAGTCTTACACACTCATGTTCTTAACACACCACTGTTCTTACCCACTCACGTTCTTAAACACACCCATTTCACACATCCTTTCAACACCACTGTACTCTCTTCAAACACCACCCACTGTTCTACACTCAACCACCCATGTTTTACACCATTTCTCAAACCACACATGGCTCATTCCAAGCTCACCAGTACCTACTACATTCCTAAACACACACCAGGTTGGCTACTACCATTCCTAAACACACCTCACTGTTGGTTCACACCATCCTCACTTAATACAAGTGACTTACAAACACACCAGGTTCGGTTACTACCATTCTAAACACACGGTTACACCATCCTAACACAACCGTTGTTACTACCATTCCTAAACACACCAGGTTGGTTACTACCATTCCTAACACACATCCAGGTTGGTCTACTACCATTCCTTAACACACCAGCAGTTGGCTACTACCATTCCTAAACACACCAGGTTGGCTACTACCATTCCTAAACACACCAGGTTGGCTACTACCATTCCTAAACACACACCAGGTTAGCTACTACCATTCCTAAACACACACCAGGTTGGTTACTACCATTCCTAAACACACACCAGGTTGGTTACTACCATTCCTAAACACACACCAGACTGGTTACTACCATTCCTAAACACACCAGACTGGTTGCTACCATTCCTAAACACACACCAGACTGGTTACTACCATTCCTAAACACACACCAGACTAGTTACTACCATTCCTAAACACACACCAGACTGGCTACTACCATTCCTAAACACACACCAGGTTGGCTACTACCATTCCTAAACACACACCAGGTTGGTTACTACCATTCCTAAACACACACCAGGTTGGTTACTACCATTCCTAAACACACACCAGGTTGGTTACTACCATTCCTAAACACACACCAGGTTGGTTACTACCATTCCTAACACACACCAGGTTGGCTACTACCATTCCTAAACACACCATGTTGGTTACTACCATTCCTAAACACCACAAGGTTGTTACTACCATTCCTAAACACACCAGTTGGTTACTACCATTCATAAACACACACCAGGTTGGCTACTACCATTCCTAAACACACACCATCTTGGTTACTACCATTCCTAAACACAAACCAGGTTGGCTACTACAATTCTTAAACACACCATGTTGGCTACTACCATTCCTAAACACACACCAGGTTGGCTACTACCATTCCTAAACACACACCAGGTTGGTTCTACATTCCTAACACAAACCGGTTGTTACTACCATTCCTAAACACACACCAGGTTGGTTACTACCATTCCTAAACACACACCAGGTTGGTTACTACCATTCCTAAACACACACCAGACTGGTTACTATCATTCCTAAACACACACCAGACTGGTTGCTACCATTCCTTAACACACACCAGACTGGTTACTACCAATCCTAAACACACACCAGACTAGTTACTACCATTCCTAAACACACACCAGGTTGGCTACTACCATTCCTAAACACACACTAGACTGGTTACTACCATTCCTAAACACACACCAGACTGGTTACTACCATTCCTAAACACACACTAGACTGGTTACTACCATTCCTAAACACACACCAGACTGGTTACTACCATTCCTAAACACACACTAGACTGATTACTACCATTCCTAAACACACACCAGGTTGGCTACTACCATTCCTAAACACACACCAGGTTGGTTACTACCATTCCTAAACACACACCAGGTTGGTTACTACCATTCCTAAACACACACCAGGTTGGTTACTACCATTCCTAAACACACACCAGGTTGCCTACTACCATTCCTAAACACACACCAGGTTGGTTACTACCATTCCTTAACACACACCAGGTTGGCTTCTACCATTCCTAAGCACACACCAGGTTGGTTAGTACCATTCCTAAACACACACCAGACTGGTTACTACCATTCCTAAACACACCAG